>JAGSMR010000118.1:692500-935000 GCA_029286605.1 Sericinus montela | reverse complement strand
CGCCCAAAGTCTCCAAGTCTAGGAACCTCAGGGAGTAAACTCAACCTTCCGACCAACCAACTAACCAACCGGAACTTCGACCGAGTTCTTCGGAGCGACGGGTGCCGTGATAATAGTACTTGTTTACAAGTTCCTTATTCACCGATTGCACCGCTACACAAACCCTGAATGTTTCTCTGGTATTGCAGGTGTTCATGGGCGGTGGTAATCACTTACCATCACGTGAGCCACCTGCTCGTTAGCCTCCCTATTCTATAAAAAAACATATTTGTACAAATATACATACTGTTACAAACTTACATAACTTTAAATATTTATACAGATGAATACTTGAATTAAATAAATATGAATAGTGAAAATAGAATATCAGGACAAGATAACTATAATGATGATGTCAACTCACACGGTTTAAACACAATGTTAAAAAAAAATGACCTTTAACATTCTTATCTATGTACTTAATGATTATATGACATGATGATAATGTTAATACAAGAGGAATCTATGGATATTCCTATATTTCCTAGCTATAATGAAAAAAAAAATACAACGATTCCTATCTATGTAGATAGGACCATCATCACATACATTGTTATGATCCTAAAGTACGCATAACCGAAGTGTACACCACTCGTCCACGGAGTTCGTCTAATTAGGTGTATTAAAACTATGGGTAAGTACCTACTTATGCTCCTATGCTCGGTCGGGTCAATGTAGAAACCCCCTAAACGGGTTCCCGCCTTGTTATGGCGGCGGCTTAGTAACCGTGGCTTAGTCACCCACGGTGAACCAAGAGGAACCCACATGGCCGGCCTAACTTAGTTGTGTATGACCGGCCCGAGGTGGCCGCTCCAAGTGGGCTTGTGCAGCCCACTTCGGATGCGTGTTGGAGGGCTGTGGAGGGAGTGTTTGAATCGTTGCCTTCGCACCGCTCTCCATCCCTCCACAGCCGAGGTGGTGGTCACGGTGGAAGAGGAGTCTTGGTATTGCGTTTCGCCATGCTCCCTCCACCGCGATTCTGGCGAAGGTCGCACCGCTGATGCGGCTGAGGTGGGGCCGCGGGGAGAGGAGTGTCGCTATTACGAGGCGCCGCTCTCCCTGCCCTCCGCAACCGAAATGTGGTCTGCGGCAGTGTCAAAGTCCATATCCGCTGCGGGGTGAAGGGTGGGCTGGTGCTCAGTCAAGCACTAGCCTTCCTGAGCCCCACGGCCTCCGGGTGGCAGACTCTGGGGGTTCGTTATCCACGTGGGTTTGGAGGCCAAGGAGGTAGACGCGTCTGTCTAGCTTAGTCGGAGTGGGAGAGATTTATTCTCTCCCGAGGAGGAGCTGCTCTGGGCAGGCTGCCGGTTGTGTGCGAAAGCGTTCCCGTGGCCCCACTAACATGCGGCGAAGGCGGAACACCGTGGTGTTTTAGTCGGTGCGACCCCGAAATCACCCGTCCTTGCCCCCGCGGGGGCGGGTACACGTTAGGTATTTCCCATGTAGCAAAAAAAAGGGTCAATGTAGAAACTGCGCTTTTTCTACATTTTGTCGGGTCTGGGTGTTTGTTTACATCGGTTATTAGACTCCATAGAGTAAGTAACTCGTTCTTAGGTCAACAAGGTCCCCGGTAAATGTGCAAAGCAGGTTTAATAAATTTATTAAAGAAAAGCTTTAAAGGAAGGGTTATTATAATATAAATGGATATATTAATGACAGTAACCCCTGGGAATGAGATGATCGCTCCCAAGCTATTTCTAGAAAATATCACATTAAATTTGTATAATGCATTATATTGTTAAAAATATTGACCAAAAAAGAGATTTTTATATAATATTCACCATAAAAAGAGACCGAGTTTCTTTCACCTGTTTCTTCTCCGTTAGAGGAACCTCATTACGAAACGGTGGTAGATTAAAAATGACTATCGATAAACGACTGTATGTTCTTATGTCGATGAATGAATGATTTGATTTGATTTTTGGTGCCTTCGTTCTTTTCGATTCTCATACCTCAAGTCCTCAGCATCTTATATTGGGATCGGAGCTATGTATGTGATGTTGTCCCTATCTTTGTATTTATGTACTCAAGTAAAATAAATAAATATAAATATCTTCACGCAATTCCCAATACAGGGGTAGACAGAGGTCTAGTCTAGACAATTAAGTCCAACACAAGGGACAACGTGACAGGTGGTGAGCCCGTCGCCATCTTTATGTCCAAGCCAACGATATAATTCGTACATAAGTTTTTGAAAAACCCATTGGTACGAGCCTGCCACATGGGGATCGAACTTGGGTCTCTCGACTCGAAATTCCAACCACCCAACCACTTGGCTATCGTGACTTTTAATGTACTCAAGTCAACTAGTTTATCAGTTTATTTTATGTATTACCACGCATGACTTTACAGACTTGTCCGATTTCAGTAATATTTAAAGATATTCATTTATTTATCCATTGTAGAAGCGTGCTCGTCGCGACCCCTGCCAGCCCTTTTCAGGGCTGCAATTCTACACAGCTGCGCACCCATGCCAACGAGGGTTAGGGCGTCCCCCCAAGGCGACGCACACCAGTTCGTCCCCATTGGTGTGAAATGCAGCGCGCAAAGCGGCGATGGGGACCGCCACCCGTCACGCACAGCCCGACACGGCGGAAGGTGGAGGACGGAGTGCAGAGTTGGCACGTGGAATGTTAGAGGAGGCATGAGAGATAAGACGAATGAGTTGATTGAAATAATGAAAGAAAGAGAATTAGATGTCGTGTGTTTGTCGGAGACCAAGCGGAAGGGCAGCGGTACTGAAGAGCTCCCTGGCGGGGCGTTAGCTCTATGGTCCGGAGTCCCGGAGAGCGAGAGCGCCTGCCAGGGAGTGGGAGTGCTGCTGTCGTCTCGGTTGGTCGATGTTATGACTGAATATAAGGTTGTGAACTCGAGACTTCTCTGGGTTCGCTTTAAATTGGGACTGACGAAGTTATTCCTTTTGGCTGTTTATGCGCCGGTGGCTTCGTCGTCCAGATCTGAGCTGGAGGAGTTTTGGGAGAATGTAAGAGAAGAAGAGACTTGGTTAGAGGAAACGAAAGAATTGTTGTATGTGGTGATTTGAATGGATGGGTTAGTACCGCTCGGCCAGGGTACGAGTCGGTGCTTGGAATGTTTGGCGATAAAAGGGTTAACGATGCTGGCAAGCTTATACTGGCTGTATGCAAGGAAAAGGGTCTTCTTGTGACAAACACTATGTTTAGTCACAAGAAAATCCATATGTATACTAGAACAAGAGAGAATGAGAGAAGTATGATCGATTTATTCCTGGTGGATGACCGACTGCGAAAACAGGTGATGGATACGCGAGTGTTCCGAGGTGCTGACCTGGGAACGGATCACTATCTAGTGATTACTAGATTTAGTCATGCAGCGATGGAGCGAATTTTATAGAGAGATGTATGCGTGTGATCTTAGTGAGGGATCCGGGGGTGACGCCGTGATTGGTACGCCAAACTCGGACCTCGATGACACTGAGGTCATCAGTATAAAAGAGATTGAATGTGCGATTAGAAGTTTGAAATGTGGTAAGGCTGCGGGACAGAGTTACTGCTGAAATGGTCAAGTATGGTGGGCCACGCGTCTGGGACAGCTTTCATCTGCTGTGCAATTTGTGCTGGCGAACGGGGGCTGTTCCGGATGATTGGCGATCCGCGGTCATTGTGCCTTTACATAAAGGTAAAGGTTCACATTATGACTGCGGGTGCTATCGGGCGATCAGCTTGACCAGTTTAACAAGTAAAGTTTACTCGAAGGTTTTGACACGTAGGATGCAAAATAAATCGGAAAGATTTCTATGGGAGACACAATGCGGATTTAGACCTGGAAGAGGATGCACGGATCAAATGTTTTCTCTCCGCATGATCACGGAGAAGCTTCTGGCTGCTAACCAGAAGATTTTCTGTGCTTTTGTGGATCTTGAGAAAGCATTTGATAAGGTTGTAAGGAAGAAAATGTGGGAACTGTTGCCGGGGTATGGTGTGGATGGTCGATTGCTAAGGGCTGTGCAATCACTTTACTGTGACTGTAAGTGCGGGTAGGGCATGACATGTCACCCATGTTTATCGTCCAAACGGGCGTAAAACAGGGTTGTGTCATGTCTTCCTGGCTATTCATACTGTATCTCGACAGCTGTTTACAGAAGCTGAAAGATAGCTGTTTGGGTGTGAAATTGGGTGACATAAAAGTAAATTGTCTGCTTTATGCTGATGATGCAGTGCTTATAGCACCATCAGAGGCAGAACTGCAGGCATTAGTCACGTGTATGAAAGAAGAATGTGAAATTAATGGTCTCCGTTTGAATGCTAATAAAACTAAGGTTCTGGTATTTGAAAGGGACGAAGAAAGAACGAAGTGCGAAATTTGGGTAAATCAGGAATGTCTAGAACAGGTGAATGAAATTGTATACTTGGGGAGTGCGTTTAGCCGGGATGGAAGATGTGATTTAGATGTGGACAGGCGTGTCGCTGCCGGGAACAAAGTCAATGGTGCCCTGACTGCGTTAATCAAAAGGCAAGGCGTTGTGAAAAGTGCACGCCTTGCAATACATAACGCAGTGTTGGTACCGACTTTGTTATATGGCAGCGAAACCTGGGTATGTCAGAAGAAGCATAAAAGCAGGTTGAATGCAGTGAAGATGCGATCTCTTCGTAAAATGTGCGGCCTTACCATGGCCGACCGAAAGCGAAACAAAGAGATTCGCAATATGGCAGGTTTGAAAGATGACCTTGTCTCAAAAATGGATAAGGGCGTGCTTCGATGGTTTGGGCACGTTGAGCGAATGAGTGAAGACCGAATGGTAAAGAAAATATATAGCGCGAAAGTTAATATTAAAAGGTGTCGAGGTAGACCGAGACTAACTTTCGAAGACCATGTGAGCAAATTGCTCGAAGAGAGGAGGGTCAAGAGTACCTGTATCTGAAAGAAGCGAAAGAAGTATGTAGAGATCGTGACACTTGGCGATCTGTTCTCTCTGGCTACCCCGTCAGGGATTGTGCGTGAAGATAAATAATAAAAGTAATAATATTTATTTATCACGATCCTTACATAGCTCTTTAGCTTCTTTCAGATTCATCATCTTCTTCATACATGCACGTCTAGGTATCCGAGTACTCTTCACCCTCCCCTTTTCGAGCAATTTGCTCACATGGTCTTCGAAAGTAAGTCTCGGCCTACCTCGACCCCTTTTAATATTAACTTTTGCGCTATGTGTTTTCTTCACCATTCGGTCTTCCCTCGTTTGCTCAACGTTCCCAAACTTTCGAAGCACGCCCTTATCAATTTTAGTGATATAATAATAATCATAAAAATCTTTATTTATTTCCTTCTCACATATAACTTAAATGTCCACATTTAGTTTTAATAATTATAAAACATTTATTGTAATGTGAGGGACTGTTGTCCGTTGTAGGTTTTACAAAACCTGAGTTACAAGTCAACAGGCTCCCACGTCTCTGTAAGGATATAATATGATCTGAAGTGACTTAACATTTTGTATCTAGCGCTACGACAAGGTCTTGGAATCGGTTTAACCACTAGAATACAAGTATATGGGAGTGGAAAGTGCGAATGTGAGAAAATTTTATATGAACGTGCGTGTGTGTGTTTGTGAGTGTGTGTGTGTGTGTGAGTGTGCGTGGGAGTGCGTGTGAGTTAGTAGTGTTTTTGAGTGTATGTTAAACAAACAAAACATTTGGTGCTCATGATGGAGGTACAAGTAAAGATTCTGTATATTCATATGACAGTCCTTTTAGTCAATTTATTAAGATTCTTTTACAGTGAAAGGTAGGTAGTGAGTAAATTGATAATCTTTTATTTAAAACCTGTGTGAGAAAGTTGTCCTATACGTATTAGAATAGGAGCATACTTTACTTGTTTTTCTTATTGATTCTACCAGTTTCGGATCGTACTTAGTATTAGAGTGCTTTCGTAGTACTGTATATAGAACAAATAAGGTAATCTTTAAAACCTACCATGTTACGAATGTCATCGTTTCTCTTTCGGCCGGCCAAGGTAACGTCGAATACTTTAGCACTTGTATTATGGAATCAGAAACATCGAAGGTCCCACAAACACTCAGACCCGAAAAAAAGTGTTTTCTATATTGATCCCGGAACTATAGAGCTAGCGAAACCATGCTTATGGTCCACGGAGTCGTCATCTTCATCCTCTTGAATATGCGTTATTTAAATTTCTTAAATATTATAGGAACCCAATCCAATAAAATAATAGCAGACGCTTATGAAGAATAAATTTTGGCACATATGGCAGGATAGTAATCTGTGATACAATCCTGCCATATGTGCCAAAATTTCTTCTTCATAAGGGTCTGCTATTCTTCTGCTAGTATAATAGCAGACGCTTATTACCCTTATCGTATTCTGTTAGTCTGATAGTATCACAGATTCACACGAAAATAATCATAGGTGGGAAGCTTGCAGTTGAGGAATGCTTAAATTCTTGCCGAATTCTTCAGTCATTCCATTTAAAATGAGAAAGGGGTAAGCCCGGAAGAAATTTCCTTGTCTCCAAATTTGGTCTTTACTTCCTAAAGAATTCTTAAATTTCAGCTGTAAGCAACAAATAAACTTCTCCATATAGATTCAGCTTTTACCCGGCACAAGGAAATAATTAAGTGTATTCAATAGAAATTATAGCATTCATTCGTCATCATTATAACCATCATAATAGCCAATAACAGTCCACTGCAGGACATCGGCCTCCCTGATACGTAAGATTTTTCAATAATCGCCACACTTTTCGAAATGATTGTATCGCCATCTGTCGGTAGTCATTTATATTTCAAGACTCTTCCCTAAGTTGTCACTGCGACTCTCGCGGGAAGAAAGGGGGTGCTGTTACGCCATAAGCACATCGAATTTGTGCAAACAAACGTACAATGTCATCAGAGCGGTCACGGATGAACTGGCCTTCAACTTTTGCTAGACACAGAATTTCATCCAACATAAAAATATTTGAATTATGCATGAGAAATTGAGTCGAACACTGGTCTAAGATATATGGCGGACTTTCGTCATCAACATCTTCTTATATGTATATAAAATCATCAATGTACGTAAATGCCACAGGTCTCTCATTATTTCACGGATTAATCAGTAAATGTCAAAAAATAACATTACCAATAAAGATCAAATTGTTCATTAAATGTTTCTGCAAATTCTAAAGCAACGGGATATCCCAACTTTTTTGTAAGCCTGCGGAGCTTCAGCCATCTCTGATCAAACTTGAATATCTTGATATCTCATTTCGATCACCAAAGCACTCAGCTATCATGCGTTACCGTTGGAATATTCCACGTCATTCATTGTAGTACACCCTACCGGTTTTGCTTAGTGAGGTATCATAGGTCTAAAGTTATTACAAACTAGTTCTATTTTTAATAATTTCATTCATTCTTAATAACGTCATAAGAGTTTTGAATTTTACTTTACCTCAAATAATAAATATACATTTATTTATTTATATGTAAGAAAATTCTACCGATGTATTGACTCTTCACGATATCTCTGGAACCCTAAGGCTTAGCGACTTGAAATTTGGTCAGGGTATTCCTTGTGCCGAATAGATCTGTCAGCTAAGAACTGATTTTACGTTTCCACCCGCAGTTGCAGGGGCGTTAATTTAGAAAAAAATATTTCGTCACATTTTCGAAATGTAATTCTTATGTATGTATGTATGTAGTCTTATAGGTAACTTGGCCAGAATAGATATTTTCAGCATGTTAAATATTCCAAAAAATCATATTTTCAAACTACAGTAAAATACCTTGAAAAATTACAAATGATCAAACGAACAATTCATACAGGATTAAAACAAGAACAAGGCCGATGTTCAGCAGGAGCACTCTTGATAGGCTGTAAAGAAGAAGGGACAGTCGTGTATAAGAAAAAAAATAATAAAATAAAATATCTGCACGCAATTCCCAATACAGGCGTAGACAGAGGTCTAGTCTAGACATTTAAGTCCCTTCGACCCACCTTCCACTGAAGATTTTTTAGGACAACGTGACAGGTGGTGACCCCGTCGCCGTCTTTATGTCAAAGCCAGTTATTTTTTAGAAAAACCCATTGGTACGGCCACTTCAGGATCGAACTCGGGTCTCTTGACTCGAAATTCCGATTCGATTTATTTTTTAAGGCATACGCCTTAAAAAATAAACAACACGCCTTTCCACATCACACGGCATTCATACGAATGTACCACTTTATTCCCGTATGTGTCGCCTCTTAAGACACCTACGGGATTATAGTTTCATAAAAATATCTTTACGCCATTCCCAATACAGGAGTAGAAAGAGGTCTAGACAATTGAGTCGTTTCGGCCCACATTCCACCGAAGATATTATTGGGACAACGTGACAAGTGATGATATACGATTGGTACATAAGTTTTTGATATAACCCATTGGTACGAGCGTGCCACCTGGGGATCGAACTCGGGTCTCTCGGAATTCGAGTTCCGACCACCTAACCACTCGGCTATCGTGACTAAAGGATAAGTCACGATAGCCGAGTCACGATAGCAAATGCAATTAGCTACCTACATGCGACGGGTATACCATCTGGAGAGTATTACACAATTTTTTCTTCGTCCTCACACGAATTCTCAATACTGCGTAAACTTAACAGATGCTGAGTTTATCGCCGGCTTAGTGTCCAAGCTGACCGTACAATGTACATACGTATATTTACTTATATTACTAACTGTCTACGGAATGAATTTTTCAACAGAACCTGGATGGCCATTTCCGAAACTATCAGGAATAGCGAAAAGTGCGCAAATCAGACTCGAGCCTGATTTTAATGAAAACTAAAACTACATCATAATATTTTTGAAAATATTTATATCTTGTACGAAACCGAACTCATTCAATTTTTTAATCCCAAAATTTATTAATCCCTATATATTTAGTTCTTTGTTCATTAGATATTTGTTTATCCCTATATTTAGTTCTTTGTTTAGAGGCCAAATTGGCCTCTAAAAAGGTTGGCGTGCTCAGTAGAGCACGACAATGCTTCATGCCGGCCCATCGCTTGCAACTTTATAAGGCGAAGGTAGAATGGAATGGGAATGGAAGGTAGAAGGCGCACATGGAGTACTGTTCTCATCTCTGGGTGGGGGCACCCCAGTGTCAGCTCATTCCATTTAACCGTATCCAACGAAGAGCAGCTCGAATCTTCGACGACCATACTCTATCCGATCGGCTAGATCCCCTTTGAGAGGGTTTGCGAAGAGATGTTGCATCTCTTTGCATTTTCTACAAGATCTACAAGGGGGAGTGCTCCGAGGAATTGTTCGGATTGATCCCAGCCGCTCAATTTCACCATCGTACCTTACGGCATAGTCAAAAATTTCATCAACACCACCTTGATGCTTGGCATTCCACCACAGTGCATTTTTCGCGGAATTTTCTGCCACGCACTTGCACTTTATGGAATGTGCTGCCGTCAGCAGTTTTTCCGGACCGATACGACTTAGGGACATTGTTAGTACATTAAATTATAGTAATTAAAGGTCTCACACAAAAGTAAAGTACAAAGAAAATAATATGGTCTATGGGTTGCAACTTTGAGTAAAATTTTTATGAGATTTCAAGAATAATTAATGTAGTTTTAGATATTATGACTATGATGCAATAGGTTAATAAATATTTATAGAGAGCGAGGTAAATATGTCGTAGTAGTTCGATTATATGTAAATAAGATTTTTGGCACTAAGTTGTTCTATGTGCGGTTTCATGTTTATATTTCGATCTAGAATAACACCTAAATATTTGATAAAAGAACATCGTCCGAGAGCACCACTAAAGTCTGTTACAATTAACTGAAAGATTGGAGATGGTTGAGTTGAATTTTGAATTGAACAAATACCCCTAGAGGCTATTGCGACCCTTGTAAGGTCCATGAAAGATAGCATGGAAGCCGTTATCAAGGCACGGGGGGGGGGGGTTGGGGGGTAGGTTTACACTAGGTTTTAAGAACTTTTTTTTAAATTATTAATTTGCAAATTTGTACATACCCTTTTTTCTTTAATTTCTCTTTCGTCTCGATAAAAAAGTAAACTTCAATTAAAATTCCTGAAAGCCACCTTTCGAATGATACCCTCAAACCACAACATTGCCAGTGGCCTGTTGTGTTAAAATAGTATTTAATTTGTAAGTATCCACTGTGCTTGAGTGTAATGTTTAACAAGACATTATTGAGTTTCTTTTAAAAAAAACTTGTACATTCTTCTGTGTATTTTTTAAAGGATTACATGCATGGATAGCAACATCACTAAAATTGTTCATATCCCAAAGTGAGTAACTAAAGCACTTGTGTTATGGAACATACATCTTTTAAATAAATACATACATAAGTAGATATGGACAACTTCACATACATTGCTCTTTTACTACAGTAAGCACCTTAACACTTGTATTATGGGATTAGGTAGGTACCACCGAAGGTACCACAAACATCCAGATAGAAAAAGTGTTTTCTACATTAACCCGACTGGGAATGGAACCCTGGACCTCAGAGCTGGCGACACTATGAAAACCAGTGTGTACGCCACTCGTTTACGGAGTCAATTTATTATTACATTACGAAGGTATTATATATGGGGAGTTGTGCAATTTAATTTACAATTTAAGTATAATAACATCTCTATAAACATACTTAGCGATAGACAAAGCAATTATGTGTACAGTCTGTACGTAAACGATAAAAAGAATAAAAAAAAACATCTTCACGCAATTCCCAATACAGGGGTAGATAGAGGTCGAGTCTAGACAATTAAGTCCCTTCGACCCACCTTCCACCGAAGTTATTTTCGGGACAACGTGACAGGTGGTGAGCCCGTCGCCGCCTTTATGTCCGATATTCGTACAAAAGTTTTTGAAAAACCTAAAGGTACGAGCCTACCAACTGGGGATCGAACTCGGGTCTATTGTCTCGAAATTCCGACTACCCAACCACTCGGCTAGCGTGACTTTTCGTGATAAAAAGAATTACGAAAACAACATAACAATATCAATAATATAATAAGGAAATAGTTTAATTGTAGAAGAACGAAGCATGTAATTCCTACAAATAAATAGACAAATTCACCAATTCGAATCGAAACATTTTAATTCTGCTACGCAGCAACACGTCATGCTTTTTGTAGAGGCCGATTTTCCGGCCGATTCTATACAATTATACAAGAGGCTTCTTGTAGAACGTGTTGCCTACGGCTAGCGTTAACTGTATGAAATCCTACGTTTCATTTTCGACAAAGAACTAATCTCCTATTGACAGGATAGACGGATTGTCTTAAATTTTTTAGTAACAAGCACCGTTCAGTTAATTCATTTTAGAAAAGTTGTTTTGCATCTTTTTAAATATGTATATATAAAAGTCTTTATTAATTACAGCTAAGAGAAAACATTTTTAAGATTTTGACTGACACAGCTCGCCCGTGTCATTTGAAATAAAACCCGCGACCATAGTCGTACCGTGGCAACGCTCTTTCCTCTGCGCTATTGTGTCCTACACGCATCAGTTGATGAATTTTCTTGAGTTGAAATCTCGTTCTTTATTTATGCCTGTTTTGGCATCGGCCATGAAACATTAATAAGATAACGCCAACTAATTTGTTTTCCAATTTTTATAGCATATAAGTTATTCTGAACTTTTTATTATTAGCTTTAAAATCAATAAAAATTAAACATTCTTTATTAATATAAGTTTACACAGTGCCGGAATAACTACTTAGCAAGAGCAGCAATTACTACAGGCACGGCCTGTGGGCTCATTGCAAATTATTTACGAACAAAGCTGGCAATACCGTAAAACTGTCCGCGCATTCCTTGAAATTGAATATAATTCCAATTCATGATGTCCACAAGATAAAATATTAAAAAAATACCATCAAACCATTCCCAATACTGGGGTAGACAGAGGTGTCGACAATTAAGTCTTTTCGACCAACCTTCCTCCGAAGACATTTCTTGGGACAACGTGACAGGTGATGAGCCCGTCTCCGTCTTTGTGTCCAAGCTTACGATAAATCGTACATAAGTTTTAGAAAAAACCCATTGGTACGAGCCTTGGGGATCGAACTCGGGTCTCGTGACTCGAATTCACCCAATCACTTGGCAAACAGGACTTTTAAGATATGATATTATGCTTCTTTTATCTTATTAGGGAAAGAGATTATGCTTAAAGAAGCATAATAAAAGTATTCAAATATGACTTATTGTGTCGACCAGAAATTTGACCTGTTAACTTCGAATTCTGTAAATGGCTATGGTTTCGAATTACATTCAGTAACAGTGCCAGTAACCAAGGCAGAAAGAGAAAAAATTTGAATAAATCTCTAGAATAATTTTATCAGAATGTGCGGGGACTGCGAACAAAATTAGAAGAGTTTTACGCCGGCATAGCTTCATCAAGCGCGGACCTGTTCTCAGTGACCGAGACAGGGTGCAACCAAGCTATACACGATGCAGAAATAGTTCCACCTGGTTATACAAATATTAGATGCGATCGAGCGGACGGAGATAGAGCCACGCATCAGCTTTTGTTGTAGCATGAATGGGCCGACTCGACCGGGGAAGTGCCACGACCTCACAGAATACCGGCGTGAAGTAGAAGTCTAACAAACTTCTGCGTTTCGTCTGGTGAGTATAGGTAACAAATAAAGACCCAAACAAATTCCCCAATTCTGGGATGGGGGCACTATAAGGCCGGCAACGCATCTGCTATGCCTCTGGTATTGCAGATGTTCATGGGCGGCGGTAATCACTTACCATCACGTGAACCACCTGCTCGTTTGCCTCCCTTTTCTATAAAAAAAAGGCGGCGCATTTCTCGTGGCCCCACCATGCTTAGTACTATGACTAGTAGAATGTGACGTCAACGTTGACGCATGCGCGTTCGAACTGGTTTCTGCGGCAGTGTACGATTTGTGCGAGCGATGTTTATTTTTTGCTATTCGTAGTTTACATACCCCCAAATAGTAGCGAAAACGACTATATGTTATTGTTTGAAATTATTGAACAATATTGTAGCAATTACTGTGAAGTTATAGTGTTGGGAGACTTTAATTTCTTGTCCTATGAGTATTCATAGTTATTTCGAGTACTTTCAATCATATTGTGGGCTCACTCAGAGTAATTACATAGAGAACTGTAATAACAGATGTTTAGACTTAGTTTTAAGTTCACTATCGGAGGGCGGGTGAGGGTGCGCGCGGCGGTGCCTCGTGCCGGTGGACGCGCATCACCCGCCGCTCGAGGTGGCGGTTACGCTGCGCTCGCACAGGCTCAACTGTGACTACGAGTTTAAATCATCTGCAAGCACGCAAGAAGACTCTAGACGAAGTTAGACGGGCGCCTAAACAACTTAAGCCCCATAGATCTGCGGGTCCGGATGGTATACCCCCTTATATTTTGAAGGTTTATCGGCCGGCGCTAGCAAAGGCGTTGTTACACATATATAATGAGTGCCTTTAAGCTGCGGTGTTTCCCGATACCTGGAAGTCCCGATACTCGAGTCATCCCAGTACCGAAGGGCGGGTTGGGAAGGTATTTGGATGGATACAGGCCAGTTGCCATTCTGTCGGCTCCTGCAAAAGTTTTAGAGTCGGCAATCCATAAAAACATCTACGAGCAGATAAGGGCTCAACTATCTGAAGCTCAGCGTGGGTTCCGACCGGCATGAAGCACGACCAGCAATCTTTTAAGCTATATTTCAAGCGTGGTGCCAACAGTTGACTCTGGGGTCCAGACTGATGCAGCATACTTCGACATTCGTAAGGCATTCGACTTAGTGAACAATGATGTCTTGCTTAAAAAACTGGCAGCAGTTGAGTTCACTCCAAATTTACTGCAGTTTTTTGCAAGTTATATGAGGGGTAGGTACCAATAAATAGATTATAAAGGGTTTAAATCTGACCCATATTTGACAACGACCGGCGTAAGCCAGGGCAGCAACCTGGGGCCTTTGCAGTTCACATTGATGATAAACGATTTACCGAATGTGGTACAGGACGCTAAATGTTTGTTATTTGCGGATGACCTCAAGCTCTCTTTAGCAGTGGGTGAAGAGGCCGACTATGTGAAGCTACAGAGAGGCATCGACAGAGTGGTGGAATGGAGCAAGATGGAGCAAGGACAACCTCCTGCAATTTAATACATTAAAGTGCGCTGTAACATCTGCACTCGTCTTCTCCCGATTCCGTGCACCCGTCCATTACCACTATGAGATAAACGGGAAGCCGATGTCAAGAGTTATAGAGTTTAGAGACTTGGGGTTTACTTTAAACACTGAGCTAACGTTTCGTGATCATATCATAAAATGTTGTAAAAAAGCTTATAGAAACTTAGGATTTGTACTTCGTACAGTTCGCGGTTTTACAAATATTAAAGCCGTAGTCGCACTGTACAATGCGCATGTTAGGAGCCAACTAGAATGTAACGCAGTCATCCGGGCTCCACATGAAACTAAATATATTCTTATGTTGAAGAGGGTGCAGAACAAATTTGTTAGGTACCTATATGTGGGATGTACCCATATTACCCATTAATGTACCCAACACTTTTTATCCTGGGAATGGTAGCTTAGAGCTAGGAGGAAACTAACGCTAATATTATACATTTTCAAAGTATTTCGTGGAAAGGTTTGCAACGCGGATGTATTAGCGCAGGTGAGACTGTGTGTGCCGGATAATTATGTGGAACTAAGACGCCTGCCACCACTGCTGAGCGTACCGCGTGGGCGCACCAACCTGCTCAAGGAAGCGCCGTTGACGCGCGCGCTCCGCACCCTTAACCTCATAGCCGAGGAGCTTGATCTGTTTTCTTGCACTCTGAGTGATACAATGATAGCAATGTGGTTTATATGCTATAGGACTTTTAACTAAGATACACTTGTTATAATATAATTATATTACATTATTAATACTTTAATAATATGGGGATTAAGCTGTCGCATTAGGGTTTTCCTCTAAGGATAGTGTACATTGGCAATAAATAAATAAATAAATATTATATTAGGAGAAGATATGATATTAGGAGAGAAATTTGTTTATTTCCAAATTATTCTAAATTATTAGAGCAAATCTGTAATATAATAAAATACTAAATGCTATGCAATATTTATCAAGATTTTTCTGACCGGTATCTGTCAATGCTCCCAAAGCTGCACTCGCTGTATCAACAAGTCAGACATTCTTCATACTGGACTCACAAAAATTTACCTTGCATCTTAAAAAATTATAAAATTCTAAATGTACCCTCTCCAGTATCCCAATCCTAATCCAACCCTCTTTCTAATATCTCATTCGAAGCCTTAATTTTTAAGCCAAACATCGCCCTCAATCTTGGTGTAGATAAAGAAAAATTGGACCCTTATGGCAAATTAAATAAAATTATCTTTGAAAAATGGCATGACTGGCTTATTATGTTCACCGATGCATCAATGTTTGAAGAAATGAAAAGAAGATATTTTTCGAACAACGTGACCGATGGTAACCCCGTCGCCATCTTTTGGATCCATTTGAACGAACCGTGGGGATCGAACTCAACCCGAGTATTTGACTCGAATTCCGACCACCAAACCACTCGGCTATAATGACTATATATTTTTTAGTTTTTGTTTTTACAGTTACTATTTAAAAGTTAATACTATAAGTATTGTAAATTATTAATTACTTAATATTCTTAGTCAGCGTTTCCCATCAGCCGGGTGTCAACCCGCCGCAATATTCCCGCCTAATTTTAAAAATAATACCTGCTAACGATCGACGCATCATCAAAAGCGTAACCGGACCCTAGGATAATACTCGTACTTTAGTCATTTTCCGCGATCTTTTCTTTATTAAAAAATAAGTAGCAGCTCCATACTTCGCGCTAAAATTTTGTGACAAAATAGGCGATTTCAAAGTATGTAGAGTTAATAAAGCATTTTTACTATTAATACTTCTTCCGTAATTCTTGCCGTATAGTAGAAAAAGAATCTGTAATCCCATTTCATCCCGTGGGTATCGTAAAAGTCGATAGAGGGACATCTAAATAACAGGAGATAAGGAGCAGCATCTTCACACGTAAGATCTTTTAAAAGAAAAAAAAACTGTGGTTGCAAATCCACTCGCCAGGCGTGGCAACTATGGCAAAATCCCCTTATGAGATATTGTATACTGCAGATAGCACAGGGCCGTTCTATGTGGCAATCTTTGGGGAGGCCTATGTTCAGTAGTGGACCTCTGTTATAATGATGATAATGAATAATAAATGTGTATATTTTACCCAATAGAACCAGCTTGGGTTTCAAAGTATTAAGTGGATCGCGGAGTGTAAAAAATTCCTGTGGCAAATAATTATTTAGGTGTTTTTTCCCTGAAAAAATATCTAAAAATATCTTCAGGACTCAGAGGTCTAGTCTAGACAATTAAGCCCCTTCGATCCACCTTCCAGTGACGACATTTTCGGCACAACGTGACAGGTGGTGAGCCCGGCATCGCCTTAATGTCCAAGCCAACGATAAATTCGACCAGTTGACAGGCTCGTACCCCTTGGTACGAGCCTGCCAACTGGGCATCGACCTCGGGTCTATTGACTCGAAATTCCGACCACCCAACCACTCGGCTATCGTGACTTAACCGTCCAAGGTGATCTTCATTATAAAACATTAACATAGCTTAAGCATCAGAAGAACTCAGACTACGTTTATATTGATTTTGTATAATTTTACCGTAATATTACGTATGTAGTATGTATAAAGTTAGTCAGAAATTTGTTCGAATAGTTTAAAAAATATCTCAATCAGATTAAATTGAGTATGGCGCCAGTAAGAACCCAATAAAATGGCGACGCTGGGCGCATCTCCGAGTTCACGTCACGTGATCAGACGCCAAAGAGTATCATTATAATGACTGGTATAACCACAAATTATAAAGCAATATGTTGGAGAGCGAACATTATTGAGGGCTATGTTAATATTATGCTTTTTCTTTACAGTTAATACGGTTCGAAACAATTTATTACTAAGAAGTAATACATACATAAATATTATTTTAGTTATATTATTGGAACGAATCCTTATCGCATAGTACGGATGGTGGCTAGGCGAAAAAAATTTAAGAATGTTCCGTCACCATCTTTTATTGGTTACTTTCTATGTATATATAGGTAGACAGTTCTCCACAGCGCGTATGGTACAGTGTCATAGGTGTACTTATTGTTTCAAGGCAGCCAATAATTGCGTATGCTGCGCGCATGCTCTGTGGCCAGGTATAAGGACCGTGCGTTAACTATAGATGGCAGCACAGATTACAATGTAAAAAAATAAAATAAATATCTTCACGCAATTCCCAATACAGGGGTAGACAGAGGTCAAGTCTAGACAATTAAGTCCCTTTGACCCACCTTCCACCGAAGATATTTTCGGGACAACGTGACAGGTGGTGAGCCTGTCGCCGTCTTTATGCCCAAGCCAACGATGAAATTCGTACATAAGTTTTTGAAAAACTCATTGGTACTGCCACCTGGGGATCGAACTCGGGTCTCTCGACTCGAAATTCCGACCACCCAACAACTCGGCTATCGTGACTTAGGCTAGATTATAATGTGGTGATTTTTTTAGAGTTTATGGCCTTGTATCTAGACCTTTAGGCCAAGTCTTGAGTAGCGTAGTGGTTATATTCTCTTTGGCACATATGCCACAAATGGCGACTCCACATGGAAGAAATGTGAAATTGATAGATAATGGAGAGTCCAAAAATAATATGGGAGAGTCCTTGGATAAAGCCCATATTACACAAATTTGCAGATAATATTTACACTATTTCAAGTGATTACTCAAACCATCAACACCAATTTTCAAAAAAACTAGTTAAAAGAAAAAAGTTACTTCAAAAAAAGTATGGATA
This sequence comes from Sericinus montela, assembly GCA_029286605.1. Taxonomy (NCBI): domain Eukaryota; kingdom Metazoa; phylum Arthropoda; class Insecta; order Lepidoptera; family Papilionidae; genus Sericinus; species Sericinus montela. The sequence continues at coordinate 917,070 of JAGSMR010000118.1, read as the reverse complement.
AAATAGTTTACAGTCATATAGCTAACAGTTTAAAACGAAGCAGAATCATCAACAAATATAAAATAATAGGTGCCCCCCGCGGCGTTGCCCGCAGTTTAACACTTCACGCGGAACCCTAATAATGTTTCCGAAATAAAAGTTGCCTATGTTACTTATAACATTAGCTATCTGTCAGTAAAAGTCCTGTTTTAATCGGCCCAGCCGTTTCAGAGATTAGCCGGAACAACCGGACAAACGGACAAAAATTGTAAAAAAATGTTATTTTGGTGTCTCTACCGCATATATTCATCTACATGTAGTAAAAACGATAATGGCAATACTACAAACAGATACTCCAATTTTATTTATATGTATAGATTTTGATCAAACGTTTTGAGATATATTGTACATTTTCTTACGAGGAGAAAATTTAGGTGTAAATCTATCATACTATTAAGGATATATAGGATAGGCTGGTTTAAAAAAGTAATAATGCGTTATCTGTGAAAACTAACTATCTGCATTATATGTGCTACGAGAACTTTCTATAGAATATTTTTCACACACCGATTCTAGTTTTTTTTTAGATGGCAATGGAAAAATTAAAAAAAAAATTAGAGATGTCGGAATTTCGTATCGATATTTTACTTCCGTAAACATTTATAATAAGTATCGAGTCATAGCTATTACGGCTAAATTAAAAAAATAGCAAAAAAACTTGTGTGTAATGCCTCATGCTGACGTGAAACGTCTTTCAAATCATCCTGAAACATATGGTGACATAAAAGTAAACCGTAAAGGAAATGATCTCCTTATGACGCGATATAAATGTAGTTTGCAGTAACTACGGCTAGACTAAAGATACTAAGTATATAGATCAGAGATGAATAGTATTGAGATCGTTGGGGTGAGACGATAATATACACTTTTATGTTACGATTAACGTTTCGGCTCCATTAAGTCATATTTAGACTTGAAGATGTTTCACGTCAAGTCACGATAGCCGAGTGGTTGGGTGGTCGGAATTTCGAGTCAATAGACCCGAGTTCGATCCCCAGTTGGTAGGCTCGTACCAATGAGTTTTTCAAAAACTTATGTACGAATATCGTTGGCTTGGACATAAAAGCGGCGATGGGCTCACCACCTGTCACGTTGTCCCGAAAATATCTTCGGTGAAAGGTGGGTCGAAGGGACTTAATTGTCTAGACTCGACCTCTGTCTACCCCTGTATTGGGAATTGCGTGAAGATATTTATTATTTATTTATTAAGATGTTTCACGTAAAAAAAACGTACACACCCTTATTCCTATTTATCATTTCAGTTATAATCCACAGCGTTTTTGCTGTGGATTTTAACTAATTAGACAGAAAAATATCGAAAACCAGTTTAAAGGGTATTTAATGGAACAAGTACTGATTTAAACATGTTTGTCATTTCCCGACACGCTTAAATGTTGTTGACTATCAACACCGTTAATTTTAATTTTTCCCTTGTAGTGAAGAGTTACTATGGAAAATATACCTAATAATTTACCTTCCTTGCCTCACTCTTCTGATTGCACTTGCAATGTTTATCTTGCAACAAACAACTTGAACCGAACCCATTATTGTAGCATAAAAGAAGTAAAAATATATATTCTCACAAACTATCACAAACAATTGAACGAATGAATGAAGACTGAATGGTGAAGAAAATATATAGCGTAAAGCATAATGTTAAAAGTCGTATAGGTAGACCAAGACTAACTTTCGAAGACCATGTGAGATGTGGATGATGCCACAACTCAATGAAAGAAGAAGACCGAAGACCTTTTTTTTTTTTGAGCAAATTACTCCAAGAGGGGAGAGGTCAAGAGTACTCGGATTCCTAGAGGTGCATGTTTGAAGTAAATGATGAATTTGAAGAAGCGAAAGAGGCATGTAAGGATCGTGATACTTGGCGATCTGTTGATCTGGCTACCCCGTCAGGGACTGTGCGTAAAGATAAATAAATAATAATAACAATTTTTTTTTTTTGATTACCGTGGAGGAAAATGTTTTATACACGAACGTTTCCTGACTGGAGGCCACCGAAACGAACAGTGTCGGAGTCGAGTCTCAGAAGGAGACGCATACCGACTAAAACCCATCCACGTGATGCTGTTGGCCCGGAGGCCTTTACAGCTTCATCTAGAGAGACTTGCGAGGACAGGGGCTCGCAAATTAGAAGTTTGGTTTCAACGATGGCTGCTGCTGCGAAGCGCTTCGTCCCCTATAACGAAAGAGGAACTTCCGACATGGGGGAGGGGCCATGTGATCCGAGGGCCCCTGTTGCTTGGAACAAAAACTCCTCTCGGATCGCCTTATGATAATGCTATTGATGGTCATGGCGGGCATTAAAGTACCAGTGAATGACGACTACGACCACGGGAAAATCTCGTGCTAGTCGTAAAATTGCGACGATGGCGAGGTTGTGTAAGCCGCAAGACGCGGCTTGTGTTTGTTTTTGTGTGAATGTACGTAGGGGGCGGGGCCTCATACGCATTATTAATATGGGTAATTGCATCATCATCGTCTATGATGACACATTTTGGGCGCCTCTATCGAGGAGAAAATAATAACGAAATAATTGGGTCGAAATATATATCGATTCAGATACGATTTCGATGCGTGAAAATTTATATCGATAGATATCTCAAGATATCGATTTTTATTATTCGTCTCGAGCTCAACATTTCTTTTTCTTCTTTCATTGAGTTGTTGCGTCATCCACATGTTCCGTTTGGATTAAATAATACGCGAAATAATTTTTAATTTAACATAGGGATATTAATTTCGATTAAAAATGTTGACCGCTACGCGGGTGATAGGTCGAAAGGCCCTAGAGTGTTCTGGTTTGAATTCAGATATTTCTTCGACACATAGGAATTTTTCCACATTTCTCAAAAATGTAAGTATCCATTTTATTTTACAAAACGAATGAAAATCGATTGTCACTTGAATGTTTTACACAAACATGGAATTTGTATATTCATATTATTAGTTGCCGGCATAAATTATATTTAAGAGAAAATATTCAGTCATTTTAATGTGTCGCAATGTCGGCACATGGGATGAGAAATTAATTTCTATGGTAAAAAGGAAATTTTAACCATATTATTCATCATTTCAGGTTGCGGCACCTACAGTTCCAATTTATCAGCGCCATGCGGTTCAATATAGGCATAAGTAAGTAACCTAATAAAATCTAAAATGTCCTAACCTTTACTCTTATCGTGAGATGCTGCTTGATTAATCGATAGTAATTCCGAATGATAGCTCCTGCAACAACTATGTTATATGTGAAATCTTTTTGTGGTTTTTTAAATCATTGTTATTCACAATTGCATAAGATAGAAACGTTTTTTATGCATGAATTGCAAGTATCACATTTGTAGGTTATAATCTATTGTTAGGTTTTTTTTTCTTTCTTGGTGATAGTACACGAGTCTACACATGTACACTCGTGTACTACATATAAATTTTACTTATGGTGACGATATTCATTGATATAATTAAATTCTTTGAAAATATACGAAAATGAAATTATGACGCAATCATAACAAATACAATGCAATACTATTTTCATGGGAAACCTAATCATGGTGTAACCATATATAAATAAAATCTAATTCAAGGTGTACTAAATGGATAGAGACCTTTCCTTTATGTTGCAAACCTCAAATAGACAACCTGTGTACACCCAATGGACAAGGTCTGCTTAACTTTTTCTTATTGGTACTAAGTTGTATCATAGAATAACTAAATAGGTAAAAAAAAAGTATTTATTACCTAGGTGAATCTTTTTTAATTAAACTGGGAGTATAAAGATGTAATGGTCTACGTGATGGTAAGTGGCTACCACAGCACATATCACCTGCCAACAATTTCAAAGAAGCTTATAGATTCGAAAGAAGCTTAAAGACCCCTATGACTGTTTTCAACTCATCATAGTCGCCAGCTCTGAGGTCCTAGGTCAATTTCCAATGGGGTCAATGTGAAAAACACTTTCTACATTTTCTTGGAGCTGGGTGTATATGGTACCTTGGTTGTTTCTCATTCCATAATACAAGTACTTAGGCTGCATACTTCGGGATCATGGCAATGTATGTGACATTGCCCCTATCTATGTATGTAAAAAAAATAAATGCATTTTATCTTCCAAGGACTAAGGTAAGATTCCTCATAGACTGTAATTGCACTGACTGTCTTTTACCACATTATACTTCTCAAATGCTAACACAGCATTCGTTACACTGCTATTTTGTGACAGAAAAAGTTAAAGGCATGGTACTAACCCAGATGACTCTTATGCTGAAGTAGAACATAATTAAACCTATTGAACATATAATTAGTTTGGTGGGTAATAGGATAGGAGCATAAGATGGATGTGGAAAATATATTGTCACTGAATATTCAATTCTAATTATTCAATGTACTCTGGCAAATAAATAATTTTGAATTTGATATACTTTGATAAATAGAGAAACTACAAAAATTACACTATTTTACTGAAATGCAGATGATTTTACTGAAAATCATATGGACATGTCCATGATTCTCCATGGATTGAATATATAATCTTTTTTTAATCACAATAGTTACGATTTAAGTATTCTATTGTAAAATTTTTATTACACTTACAATTACTCTCAGCAATATTGATAAGTCTTAACTAGTCGTAAATAAAAGCACGAAGCAATTTTTTTTTCTTATTACAATAACAATCCAATACGTTTATGTAAGAAACCCACATTTTGAAAAATCTCACCTGAGATTGGGGGTTGAGGGAGAGGGTTGAATAAAATCTCACGACATCTCAAATCAAATATTAAGCTTAACTAACTTGATCTCTATTTAGCACATATACTTTTATACTGTGTATGTTATAGATGTATAGTACATCTGTATGCTTTTACCTTGCACCATTGAGCGGTAGCAGTGCCAATGCATTGTGTACCTTTGCGGCGGTGCTACATTATGGATTTAATTTAATTTTGTCTACAGTTATATGCTATAGACATTATTAACAATCTACATGCACGTCCAAGTCACAATAACCGAGTAGTTGGATGATCAGAATTCAAATCAAGAGACCTGAGTTTATCTCCAGGTAGCAGGCTTGTACCAATAAAGTTTTACAAAACTTATGTATGATTTACATTGTTGGCTTGGATATAAAGACGGCGACAGGTTCATCACTTGTTATATTGCAAAAAAAAATGTGTTTGGTGGAAAATGGGTTGAAAGGTCATAATTGTCTAGACCTTGGTCTATCCCATTATTGAGAATGGCATAAAGCTATTCACATTTTTTATATTTACATCATTTTAATTTCGAAACCGTTGCATGTCTTTATTATTAATAATATGCTGGTATCTTAAGGTTTGACTATGGCTACAACAGATTTAGGGGTAAGTGGTATAAAATTGGATATTAGCAATCTCATGTGTGGGTAACTGACAAAGCTCACACGAATGTCAAAGTAACACAATGAGCCTTTAAGTATTTCATTACCAACAGTAATGATAATAACATTAATTAATGCATCTAGGTCCGAGGGTGTCCGTGGTGCAGTCATCGGCATTGATCTCGGCACCACCAACTCCTGTGTCGCCGTCATGGAGGGAAAGACCCCTAAGGTATGCGTATTTTCTCAGCTTTCATTTACTGGACTAACATGTTCAGAGTTTGGAATAGAATAGAAGACAATATGTTGTTTTTAAACCTTATTATTAATGACAGTAACCCCTGGGAATGAATTGATCGCTCCCAAGCTATTTCTACAAAATATCACATTACATTGTATAATACATTAAATTGTAAAAAAAAAAATACTGATCAAAAAAGAGGATACCTACGTATTATCTTTCCCCTGTTTCTTCTCCGTTAGAGGAACCTCATTAAGAAACGGTTGGTAGATTGAAAATGACTATTGATAAACGAATGTGCATTCTTATGTCAATAAATAAATGATTTGATTTGAACAAATAGATGCAACAAAATATGTGTAGACTGGGTAGAGACCGTGACCCTGCCTTTTGAAGTTGAAGTTTGGGGTTGTGTGTTTGATTTCCGTTTGGGGCAAACATAGTTTATGAATGTTTGTACTCATGTCATGGACGAATGTATGTATAAATGAATATTTTTCTACATATGTGTATATCTATGTAAGTATACTGTAATTTGACTTAGAAAATAAGAGGTTCACCACCTCTCACATTGTCCCAATTTTGTTCAAATGTGGGTTGAAAGGGCTTTATTGTCTGGAACTCTTATTTAGTTCCATTATTGAGAAAATCCAAGAAGTAAGAGAAATTGTTTTCCTTGAGAGATATGGAATGCCTAGACCTGCCTATACATTTTTAACTCATAATCAAAATTTTCGAAAAAAAATAAAAAAATATATCTTTACCCAATTCCCAATACAGGGGTAGACAGAGGTCAAGTCTAGACAATTAGTCCCTTTTACCCACCTTCCACCGAAGATATTTTCGGGACAACGTGACAGGTGGTGAGCCCGTCGCCGTCTTTATGTAAAAGCCAACGATGAAATTCGTACATAAGTTTTTGAAAAACTCATTGGTACTGCCACCTGGGGATCAAACTCGGGTCTCTCGACTCGAAATTCCGACCACCCAAACACTCGGCTATCGTGACTTTTTTTTTGAAGCTTTAATGAAAATCAAAAACTAGACTTACACTTTATAGTTCACGCAGTATCCCATGCTGAGGTTAGGCAGAGGTCTAAACAATGTCCTTTAGACCCACTTTTCACTGAAGCTTATTTAAGATCTGTATGTGATAAATAACTATAGTAATTTATAATATGATAATATTAGCGCACCGTCGATCAGCGTTCGCGTTCATACGCGTTCGCTTTTGCAGCGGTGCGAGAGAGACGCGCGGCACCAGCCAGCCCCGGTTCATACCGCGGGCTTTCCTAGAAACCGCGCTACAAGTTATTCAATTTAACTAAAATTTATCATTAAAGTTGTAGGATTTAGATATAATGATGAGAGCTGTATTGAAACCAGACAGACTGACTGACCTATAATAAATTTGAACTTGCAGACTTAATTTTACTGCTATATTAATTATAGGTTATGCAGGTTTCAAAGAATAGCGTGGTAGGTCTTGACTGTTTATTACTTTCAACAAACAATGTGATAAGTGGTGAACCTGTCGCCGTCTTTACATTCATGCATTTACATTCATACAATGATACTAATTGTACATGTTTTAAAGCTTCTTAGTATATCTGTATAGCATATATTCTTTATGCAGGTTGAACCCGACCCCTTTGCAGCTCTTCACGGAGGTGGACAATTTTACTCTGAAATTTTGTGTCGTTTTATTCTGTTTTAATTTTATCTTAAGTTTTATTTTAAATGCCATACACTAAATGTTTATTTTATAACATCTGGTTCAATAAGACATTTTTGAAACCAGGTGGTGGAGAACAGTGAAGGGTCACGAACCACTCCCTCCCACGTAGCCTTCTCCAAGGACGGCGAGAGGCTGGTGGGTATGCCGGCGAAGCGACAGGCGGTCACCAATAGTGGGAACACGTTCTACGCGACGAAAAGGCTGATTGGACGCCGCTTCGACGACCCTGAAGTGCAGAAAGATATGAAGAATCTCTCTTATAAAGTCGTTAGGGCCTCGAACGGAGATGCTTGGGTTCAAGGTGAGTGCTGTTTTTTTATGTAGCAAAGAACAAAAATAACTTGGACAGACTCAGCTAAATCATTTCAGAATGTCTACGGTTGTGATATAAATGTCACTTCATAGACAAAACTATCAATCTTTGTGATAGTGATTAGTAGCACAATATGTGTGAGTACTACTTTAATGTTGTAGGAAAGACCATAAACTAATCAAAAAACTTGATTTATTGAAAATACGTCATTCATGTGTTTGTGGCTACTAAACTTAAAAAATTATTGATAGATTGACTTTTGATAGATTTTACCCCAGAGTGTAAATTGTAAGATTGTGTGTAAAAGGAACTGCACTGAAAATCAGTGTTGCGTCTACCTGCAACTTTTTGAGCACATACCCTTTATTACAGTTTAATTCCAGCACCATTTTTATTATGGACATAGTTTTTTCTATTCTGTGTTTAGGACACTTTATTTTAGAAGTTTTTGGTTATGAAAACTTATTTTACATAATTTATTATTAAATATACGAAGTTTTGTTTATATTTAGATTGCTGTGGTCTGACAAATGTTAGTCTTATATTATTATAAATGAAACCATCGCGCCGTCGATCAGCGTTCGGGTTCATACGCGTTCGCTTTTGCAGCGGTGCGAGAGAGACGCGCGGCACCAGCCAGCCCCGGTTCATACCGCGGGCTTTCCTAGAAACCGCGCTACAAAAAATTTATTTATTAGATTAAAAGAAGTCACGATAGCCGTGTGGTTGGGTGGTCGAAATTTCGAGTCAAGGGACCCAAGCTCGATCCCCAGATGGCAGGCTCGTGCCAATGGGTTTTTCAATAACTTATGTACGAAATATATAGTTGGCTTGGACATAAAGACGGCGACGGGCTTATCACCTGTCCCTTTGTGTCCTAAAATATCCTTCGGAGGAAGGATCTCTATCAACCGTGGATGGCGTGAAGATATTTTTTTTAACTAGAAGATTAAGAGGCTGGAATCTGCCTAAAGCAGTCGTCGAGGGAGACAGCCAGTGATAACCATCCACCAACTGCCTACAGAACCTTGGAATGCGGTATATGGCAACATAGACTTAAATTAAAAACCCTGATATTGATTAAATACAAAGAATGTTAAGTAAAGTTATATTTAATATCTGCATATTGAGAAATTAGTGTGGAGGAGTATAATGTAGGGTTGTAGGTTAAGATTATTTGTTAAGGGTAAATTAGGATAGTGTGCATACATTGATACATACATACACTGGTGAATAAACAGTCTATGATTATGTTTCTTTGTGTTTTCTCCAGTTTTTATAGACATTACAAATACAAAGGTTTTGATGGTTCCCAAGCTTTCACATCTCTACATTATCTTGGGTCTGGATGTTTGTCGTCACTGTCTTTATGTCCAAGGTAACGAATAACCAATACACAAGTGTAGGAAAAAAAAAACCAAGGAGAACGAACTCAGGGTCTCTTGACACAAATTCTGATCACCCATCCACTCAACTATCATACCTACCAGTTTTGAAATGGTTTACAGATGCTATGGGTTGCAGTAACAACTTACCATTGGGAGGAAAGCCAGCTCGTATTTCTGCTAAGCAAGCAACCCATAAAAGGAAGTACAGCCAGTTGCTTAATTATGATCTCTTTCACAGGCAGCGACGGTAAAGTCTACTCGCCGAGTCAGATTGGTGCATTTGTGCTGATAAAGATGAAGGAGACAGCGGAGGCTTACCTCAACACCTCGGTGAAGAATGCAGTTGTTACTGTGCCCGCTTACTTCAATGATTCACAGAGACAGGCCACTAAGGATGCTGGTGAGTTTTCCATAATTACATGTACATATATATAACTTTTTATTTTTAAATATATTCAAATTCTCCTTTGGTTATTCCATTATTTGTAAATAGTGGAATAAGTAAAAGTAAATTTGAATTTATTTAATGATGAGGTTTCACCAAGAGACCACAATCGTGAGTATTCAAACCTTTTATTTATTTATGAAGATACCTTTTTACATATTTCTTCATGAAATTATCACCACATGCAATGGTAAGACTTGGTATATCATCATTATATCATATTATTTATTCTTAACTTCTGTGGTAAGTGGGTCATTAGGGCTTTTCATTGTCTAGACATCTGCCTACTCCAGCATGAGAAATTGCGATAGAAGATATAACACATCATGAATTATAGTTATTCCAAAATCTGTCAGATGCCACAATGGTGTTGGAGGCCTTCACCTCTAGTGACAAACAAGAGAGAGGGGGTGGAATATTGTGACGCCACAACTATACTACTTCTTTCCTGTATGGCGTCATTCTGTATTCGCCATTAACCAAACCAGTTTCATTGTGAAAATGAAGAAAAAACTTTAATGGAAAGATTGTGATATTATCAGAATGGTAGACATCATTGCTTCCGTAATTCACCTATAAATATTACTAGCTATAACTATAACCATATAATTTATCTCTAAGCATTGACCTCACAGCACAGTTAAAAAATATGTATTTTTGTAAATATGTATTTCAATACGAGTGCCTGTCAGACCCACTTTATGTGTTTGTTTTATTTTTTGTATCACACAATACTTTTTTGAAAGAAAGAAGAAAAAAAAATAAGAAAGGTATTATTATAAGTGGCAATAGCCTGATGGATTAATTAGTGTGCGGACTGCGAAACGTAACGTCGTAGGTTCGGGTATATATATATATTCCCCCCATACGACCACCGTCGTAAACCAACTCTATAATATTCCTTTATTGAAGTTTAATATAGGAATGTTATTTTATTCATGTGGTAATGGTTTGAGAATATTATCACTCCCTTTCTTCCCGTGGGTGTCGTAAAAGGCGACAAAGGGACACAGCCCAAATATCGTTTTGAAGCAAACTGCAATTTTTTTTTCAAAATTAAAATTATTTTACTATGTTCGGAACATTCTATTCAATACTAGAAGCTATCAGGTCGTTTGTTCTAGAACATTCTAGGTAGTTTTAAACTGGAATTTTCCAAATAAAAGAAATATAAAACAGACGATTGAAAAAGAACTAGTTGCAGTTTGCAACCTGTTGTAACTCGTGTTTTTATTATTACTTTTTTAATTGATTTTAAAGCAATTTATACTGAACTTTTGATACTAAAAAAGGTTATAAATTTCAATGATGCATATTGGACTCGGTGGCTCAGTGGTAAGAGCAATTGCCATGGTGCGGCAATGGTCGCGGGTTCGGATCCCGTCTGTGTCAGTTGTAATTTTAAAAATTTTTTTTTACTTTTAATTATTTTTGTTGTCTATATCAGTTGGCCCAGGCACTAATGATCAGCCGTCTCGCTCATGCGTTACGAGCTTCTCCCACGGTGCGAAAGTGACGCGCGACTTAGGACAGTCCAGTGTCGATACTGTACGCTGTTCTGTATGTTGCGCTACATTTAATTAATTTGTTATTAATATATATATATATATATATATATATATATATATATATATATATATATATATATATATATATATATATATATATATATATATATATATATATATATATATATATATATATATAAAATAATTATTGAGTGTGTAAAATGTATAAATTTATACCTTCTACGCAGTTTAAATTCATTTTTATAGATTTAAAAATTAAGCATTTCAGGACTTAGGACTCAGTACTTAGACTTCAGGACTTTAGGATTAATAAAAATTTAAAAGAAAATCATAACATTGTCATTACACCCTTTTGACAGTTAATTTCTTATTTAAAAAAATATGCACACATAGTCCCTGATGGGGTAGTCAGAGGGAACAAATCGCTAAGTATCACTATCTCTTTCTTACATACCTCTTTAAAATTTATTATTATATTCATACACGTAAGTCTTGGAATTGAGTACTCTCTAGGCCTCCCCTATCGTGACTTTTTAAAAACGGAAACTAATTGTAATTTTAATTGTAATTGTTGTGATGAAAATTTCAAATACATTCTATATTATATTCTATTGCTATTTTCGCACCGAATACTACTACCGTTAATATAATATACCGTTAGGCAGAAGTCTAAACGGTTAGTAAGTTTCGACCAAATTTTAACTCTAAAATTGAAATATCTTCACGCAATTCCCAATACAGGGGTAGACAGAGGTCTAGTCTAGACAATTAAGTCCCTTTGATCCACCTTCCACCGATGATATTTTTGGGACAACGTGACAGGTGGTGAGCCCGTCGCCGTCTTTATGTCTTAGCCAACGATGTAATTCGTACATAAGTTTTTAAAAAACCCATTGGTACGAACCTGCCATCTGGGGATCGAACTCGAGTCTCTTGACTCGTAATTCCGGCCACCAAACCACTCGGCTATCGTGACATAATATTTTATTCCTGACATATTATTTTATTATATTTTTTTTAAAACTGTATCCGTCTCTGTTTCTGTGTAGGTCAAATAGCGGGCCTGAACGTGCTTCGCGTGATCAACGAACCGACGGCGGCTGCCCTCGCTTACGGGATGGACAAGTCCGATGATAAGATGTGAGTTTCACTTTGTCGAACAAATAATGAAGATAAATAAATATCTTCACGCATTTCCCTATACAGGGGTAGACAGATGTCTAGTCTAGACAATTAAGTCCCGTCGAACCACCTTCCACCGAAGACATTTTCGGGACAGCGTGACAGGTGGTGAGCTCGTCGCCGTCTTTATGTCCAAACCAACGATATGAGTTGTACATAAGTTTTTTGAAAACCCCATTGGTACGAGCCTGTCACCTGGGTTCGAACTCGCGTCTCTTGACTCGAAATTCCGACCACTCAACCACTAGGCTATCGTGACATCACTTTGTCGAAATGTATATATATGTAGTCAATATATAGACGAGTGAGTGGGTTGGGTGACCGGAATACGATTCGTGAGACCTGAGTTCGATGCCCAGGCAGCAGTCTCGTATCTACGGGTATATTCAAACACTTGCGTACAATTTATATCGTTGGCTTGGTATAAAAACGGCGACGGGCTCACCACATGTCTCGTTGTCCCAATAAATGTCTGTTTGATGGTGTATCACAGGGACTTAATCGTTTAGGAACCCTGTCTACCCCTGTTTTGGGAATGGCGTGAAGATAAAAATATATATTTTTTGTACCTTCGTTGTTTCTGATGCAATAACACAAACAACGTAGCTAGTTAATCACTCTGGGAGTCAAAGCAATGTATGTTACGTACATGCATAACGTGCTAAAGTCCACTGCTGGACACGGGCTTCTACCATGAGGGAGGATATCCCATAACCACCATGCTTGGCCATTGCCAAGACAATTTGGCAATCGCCACGCTAACCCGACAGGCGATCGCAGTACCATACTTCTTGCACCTTAGACGCAGCTGCCCGTCGCCAGTACGCTGAATTTCGGGCCTGGTATTTTTCGATATAATTATCCCGCCATCTATCGGTGGCCAATTACATTTTCAAAGCTCGAAGTTGGTTAAGAAATAGTCTAATAGTCTTTTGCATTCCGGAAAGGCACTAATGATCAGCCGTCTCGCTCATGCGTTACGAGCTTCTCCCACGGTGCGAAAGTGACGCGCGACTTAGTACAGTCCAGTGTCGATACTGTACGCTGTTCTGTATGTTGGGCTACATTAATTTATTTTATATTTATATATATATATATATATATATATATATATATATATATATATATATATATATAAATACATACATACACATAAATGTATAAATTTAAACATTTCTGTCAGCAAAACTACAGTAAGTTTGTCGTTCATTGCTTATTCTGTCTGTACTGTATGGACCCGGCAGACATAATCCTGCCCTACAATCTCTAAACATAGAAAGATAAAAATAGATTATGTATTTATTATAATAATATAAATTGTACCATTGATCTTTTTTGACGGACGAGTCACGATAGCCGAGTGGTTCGGTGGTCGGAATTTCGAGCCGAGGGACCCGAGTTCGATCCCCAAGTGACAGGCTCGTACCAATGAGTTTTTCAAAAAAACTTATGTACGAATTATATCGTTAGCTTGGACATAAAGGCGGCGACGGGCTCACCACCTGTCACGTTGTCCCGAAAATATCTTCGGTGGAAGGTGGGTTAAAGGGACTTAATTGTCTAAACTAGACCTCTGTCTACCCTTGTATTGGGAATTGCGTGAAGATATTTATTTATTATTTTTATTGATCCTGATATTCTTTAATTCTGTTCTTTGATACTTTTACATAAAATTTACTAGAATTTTGTTGTAGAAGCATATATTGATCATACCATGAGTGAGTATAGATTCCGAAGACATTAAATCTCTTCAAGGCAAATATTATGAGATTATATTCTTTCTATTGAGATTTATTATATTAAGAGATTATATGCTTTCTATTGAGAGTTCCATTACTACCCGACCTTTTTATTTTATATAACATTAGGATTAATTTATTCACGATTGCTGACTGACTGGGGTGATCGGGATTCGAGTCTATTCGATTCCCAAGCGGCTGGCACGTACCAATGCGTTTTTTCAAAAACTAATGTACGAATTATATGGTCGGCTTGGACATAAAGATGGCGACGGGCTCACCACCTGTCACGTTGTCCCGAAACATCTCCGGTGGAAGGTGGGTCGAAGGGACTTAATTGTCTAGACTAGACCTCTGTCCACCCCTGCGAAGTGCGAAGATATTTTTTTAGAATGGAGTGAAAATATTTTTTCTTGACATTTGACATGGCTTTTACTCTGCAGTATCGCGGTCTATGACCTGGGCGGCGGCACCTTCGACATCTCGGTGCTCGAGATACAGAAGGGCGTGTTCGAGGTGAAGTCCACGAACGGCGACACGCTGCTCGGCGGGGAGGACTTCGACAACGTCATTGTCAACTTCCTGGTGGACGAGTTCAAGCGCGATGTGAGCATACGATCAGTACTCTACAATCTAAATTACCACTGGGATAAAGACTGACAAGGATTTTTACACAATACACACATTTCCCAATACAGGGTAGCATTAGGTGTAGACAATTTAATCCTTTCGACCAACATTTCACCGAAGCTAATTTTTGGACAATGTGACTGATGGTGAGCCTCATTGGCCTTGACTAGAATTCCGATTCCGTGGTTGGATACCACTCTGCATCGCGTGACAGTAATATTATTATACCACTTTATTTAGATTATGATAATGAATGTGTTTGAATAGACGCACAAACTATTTTATTGTATAAGAAGTAGCGCACCGTCGATCAGCGTTCGCGTTCATACGCGTTCGCTTTTGCAGCGGTGCGAGAGAGACGCGCGGCACCAGCCAGCCCCGGTTCATACCGCGGGCTTTCCTAGAAACCGCGCTACATTTATATACGTTATAAAAAATTAATTTGTCTGTCTATTTGTTTCGTGTCGGTGAGCGTTTTAGACGAGACTGACTCACTGACTAAAATAATTTCATGAGGGGTTAATTATGCTACTGTTACTGTAGAAAAATAATTGTGGGTTCTGTGTTAAATTTAAACTGCAGGCTCTTAGTAATGAGACTACTGTAACAATTTGGACAATATTTCTTATTAAAACACTGTTTTACACTGAATCTGGTATACGAAAATTTCTGAATCATTCTTTATATAATTATATCTATTATGTAATATGATTAAGTCTATAATTATTTAGTTTTTATAAATAAAATTAAAACTGAGGTTTCCTCTGGATACTTTGACTAAAACATTTTTTTCTTATAGCAAGGCATAGATATTCGCAAAGACGCGATGGCGATGCAGAGACTGAAGGAAGCCGCCGAGAAGGCGAAGATCGAGCTGTCCGGTTCTCTTCAAACCGACATCAACCTGCCCTATTTGACCATGGATGCTTCAGGACCTAAGCACATGAATTTGAAGGTAAGATTTCTTTAATTTGGTCATTTTAAAAACATACTTCACAGGAGACATTACACATTTAGGTTTTTTTAAGGGAAAAATGATTCATAATGAAGCTAAGTCATACAAGTCACATAGTTTAAGTGTCGCTTGAGCCTTTTTGTGCCAGTTTAAGTTCAAAGTAAATGATTTATGGCACAACAGATGCTAAAGTGATTAAGAAAATAAGAGCAGTATTAATTTAAGGCAAATTGAATCAAGCTGAAGTGTGGTTCTAATGACACTTTAATGGAATCTATGTACATTATAATAGGTTGGTGGAGAAGTTTCTTCATATGTTTTAAGAAAATTCACAGTATATTTTTAATATAGTTTATTTACATTTAATTAAAGTATGTAGGTACTTTTGTTTGATAACTTTTTGCCATCTTGTAGGTAGGAACGTGATCCCATTGCTATAGAAATTTTGGGGCTTCTGATCAAAATACCGCGACAATTGGTTTTGACAGTCCTCTCGCGATGTTAACCTGATACTGCCTAAAGAATTCTGAAGAGACGGAAACAGGTGAAAATCTGAAGGTGCAAGGGAAGGACTGTATGGCGGATGAATTAACACCTCCCAGCCATGCACTCTTAATTTTTGCTGAGTGGCTGAAGATGTGTGAAGTCTGGCGTTATCATGATGAAAAACCTCACCCATTCTGTTGATTAATTCCGGCCACTTTCTCTCAACTTCTCGCTTTTATCTTTGTCAGTTTTTAGCAGTAGAGTTCAGAATCGATGGTCCTGCTTGTTGGTAACAGCTCATCATTAATAATGCCCTTCCAATCCCACCACACACAAAGCATCACCTTGCGAATTAACCCTGGTTTCGCCACAGTCTGTGAAGCCTGACCGGCTTTTGACCACGACATTTTTCGCACGTTTTTGTCGTACGTGATCCATTTTTAATCGCCAGTAATCAGATACTTCGAAAATGGTTCGGTTTCATTACGTCGTAATAAAGAATAACAAATGAGTACACGGTTCATTAGGTTTCTTTCAGTGAGCTCGTGAGGTACCCAAATATCGAGCTTTTTTGTGTACCTAGTTTTTTCAAATGCGCCAAAACTGTTTTGTGTTCAATTTCCAGTTCAGTTATCGCGTTAACTACTGATATGCCGATCTTGCTCCACTTTTTCAAAAATTGCATCTATTTTATCCGTAAATGGGCGATCAGAGCGACGTGCATCTTTGACACAAAATTTCCGGATTGAAAATACTTAAACAAAATTTGTGCTACTCTCACAAACAATGCACTAGGTCCTTAAACATGCAATTTTTTTTTTCGCGGCTTGCATTGCATTTTGACCTTTTTTGTAGTAAAATTTTAAAATGTATCTAATCTCTTCATTAGATAACTTTATCTTGACAGTACAAAGAAAAAATCACACATTTTCCTAATTTAAATTTAATGATAAACCAACCAAATACAAATAGTATAAGCAAAGAGATTTTATTACAACTTCATACTTACTATAATGCGACTTCCTCCATCCTAATATATAAATATGCACAAAACATATGCACAATGATTCAACAAATTCAAGAATAACCTAACTTGAATTTGAATTTATGTGCCAAATAAAAGCAATGCATAAACCCCCTGTTGTTAGCTAGTTTTACTGAGACAGGTCAAATGTATTTGGTACATGAGTCACAATAGCATAGTGGTTAAGTAATCTGAATTCAACAAAGAGAACTCAAGTTCTTCACATAATAGAACCAAGAAATAGCGTCTTGTGTTCTGTGTATTACTCAGGTTTGACAAAGGTTTAGACACAAGTTTTTTGAACTACAGACATGCAGTGAGCCTGTCACTATCTACACATATGTATTTAAATATATAAAATTTCATATATTTTTAAACATCCATGACTATGTTACAAACAAAAATGTTTGCCCTTAGCGGTATTCAAACCCAGCAACTCTTACCTCGAAAGCAGAATAACTACCAACTTGGTTATC
Organism: Sericinus montela; assembly: GCA_029286605.1. Classification (NCBI taxonomy): domain Eukaryota; kingdom Metazoa; phylum Arthropoda; class Insecta; order Lepidoptera; family Papilionidae; genus Sericinus; species Sericinus montela. The sequence continues at coordinate 899,517 of JAGSMR010000118.1, read as the reverse complement.
AGATCATCATGTAAAATATTTATAGGATAAGGTACCTCGCGAACGATATAGCGGGTAGCAATCTGGACAAAAAATTCTCAATGTATTTTTCCTCATCATTTAGATGACAAGGTCCAAGCTGGAGTCCCTGGTTGGTGATCTGATCAAGCGCACGGTGGGCCCCTGCCAGCGCGCCCTGCAGGACGCCGAAGTGCAGAGGAGTGACATTGGAGAGGTTCTGCTCGTCGGTGGAATGACCAGGATGCCCAAGGTGAGTGGCGGTTGAAAATTTTAAGGTTCCCAAAAAAAAAGTAGGAATAGAACCGGTTACCTTTGACATACCGAAACCGTGTTTTAATTCAGATTGATGGTTTTGTATTTTTGCAATATTAATTTTCTTTTTTGTACTTATTCAATATGTGCAGAATATTAAAATTAACGACTTTGTACGCAACTACTAAGTTTAATGCAGAAGATACATATAATAGTCTATACAATCTAGAAAAAAGGATAACAACAGGAACAGAAGCAAAACATTATCGAAGTAAATATATAAATAAATAAATATCTTCACGCAATTCCCAATACAGGGGTAGTCAGAGGTCTGGTCTAGACAATTAAGTCCCTTTGACCCACCTACCACCGAAGATATTTTCGGGACAACGTGACAGGTGATGATATAATGCGTACATAAGTTTTTGAAATGAAAATTTATAATTTCATAACTTCACCTAAACAAAAAATTTTGCCCACTTACTAGCCATTTCTGCAAACAAGTTTATGCACAGTAAAATTTTGTATGTATATTTCGAACTGTTGTTACCTTTGCACCATAGCACAGGCCGATGTCAGTCGTACATGACTGTCTAGGCCGTCCGGTGGGACCGGTGCCAAATTGACTTGTGGACATATTCCCTGATTCCGTATTGTATGGTCTCAGGTTATAATCTAACAGACAAATAAATTAATAGATTCTATGGAGTTTGTTTCCTATATATTCCTTCTCTGCCAGAGTAACCTCATTACGAAATGGTAGTAAACTAATGATGAAATTTTGTCTGCCTTTAAAGTTTTTATCTCGATTATTGTCCTTAAAAGAGCTGAACCAATATGCCTAATTTTGGTTTTGAAACACTAGTAGAAGCTGGGAAAATATAATTGCACATGCATTTGGTAGGCAGGCACAACGAACAGGTTCCAGGGCAGGGCTATGTCCACCAGGCCTTACATATAACTGTTTTAAAACATGTATCTTGTACAGCAACCCGAGGCTTGAAAAGACATTGGTGCAGCGCTTAAACTGACCTTTCAATAATTCTGCCTCTGCACAGGTGCAACAAACCGTCCAGGAGATCTTCGGGCGGGCGCCGTCGCGTGCGGTGAACCCGGACGAGGCGGTGGCGGTGGGCGCGGCGGTGCAGGGCGGCGTGCTCGCCGGCGACGTGACCGACATACTGCTGCTGGACGTGACGCCGCTGTCGCTCGGCATCGAGACGCTCGGCGGCGTGTTCACCAAGCTGATCACCAGGAACACCACCATACCGACCAAGAAGAGCCAGGTGTTCTCCACAGGTGGGTGTTTACATTTTTTTTTTTTTTTTTTTTTTTTTTGTTGTGGTGGTGGCAGTGGGACGAAGGGAAGTTGAAAGTCTGGACAAGTTAGTCCTTTTAAACCAACAATCAGTTAAGCTTATTTTGGGACAATGTGACAGGTTGTGTCCCTGTCGTGGTCTATATGGCGTGGCAATATTTTTAATAAAAATCTGCCAATTTGTAAAGATATGGATGTGTGATATCCGGGTAAGTTTCTACACCACCTTCCTCCCCGTGGGTGTCGTGAGAGTTGACCAAGTGGCCTAGAAAGTTGCAGTGAGTTGTGTGGAATGAAAGGTCCAGATCTAGAGGACAAAATGTCCTGTATTACGATCTACAATCCGCTTGCATACATACATACATATATGTGGCGACTATGGAAAATTCTCGTCGCGAGAAATGCCTATTGGTCCTGTAGTTTACTTTTTTTTACTAATAACTAGTGCCCTTAGTGTCATCTTTAACTAAGGGATAGATAGGTACTTAATACCTGCTAGCTTAAGTCCTTTGCAGCAAATTAAACCATTGCCATGACAAAGTATGCATTTAATATTAGGTTGCCCCCAATGCCCAATACTGTTTTCGTTTAAAAGGTCTATATTTACTTTACATGGTCATTTGTCATTCCATCTGGGAACATTCGTCTGTATAATGTGTACGCACTCGTCTAAGCCGTCCGACCGTGTGGTCGCAAGGTAAAGCAGTGTGCGAGAGCGGAGGGACTGTCGCGCGAACCGCCGCGTGCCGCTCGCGTCGCGGAACGATACGCTGTCCTACATTGTTCTATTTATTTTGAAAATTTACTTGAATTTTAGAAAATTACTCGAATCATGTAGTTGTGGATATATGGATGGATTTATTTATTTATTTATTAGGGACATAAAACAGTTATATATTGTACAGTACTTAAAAACAGAATATTAATAATTTATCTTAACATATAACCCACAACAATGTCCACAAAAGATTTCGATACAATTGTGCAAATATCAATGTGCGCAGTAGCAAACATTAAAGTAAGATAAAATTTATAGAAATATAATAAATTGTATACATGTATACCTACATATTTTTTAAACTTACATATACACTCATATACATATATATACACATACATATACACCTACATATACATATATAAACATATACATAAACACATATATGCAAAAACATACATACAAACAACATATATAACCTAGGTATATTATGTGAGTAGTTCTATAGCCTTTCTTTTAAATTTTATGTGTGACAGAGCAAAAATGTCTATGTCAGTGAAACGTGTTGTAAATTTCTAATATACGCCTAAGAGGTGCTCGAACCCCTGCATTTGTTCTACACTTACTTGTGTAGAAAAACTGAGGTTGACACACCTCACGCCGAATTACAGTTCTGGGTACCACATAACATATTTTATTTCTGAGAGCACTACAGTCCAATATATTGTTACATAACATGTTCCAATATATTGTTATATATTGTTACAATTTATATATGTATAAATATTTATCTATGTAAATATGGTATGTATGTAAATATATTGTAACAGTACAATATATTGAGGACACTGATGCTAGCAGTGGTCGCACAGAAGATAAAAAATTAGTTACAAATGGTTACCTACCCAATTGAAGTCTGGAAGGTGGTAGACTCTATTCCAGCTTGGCAGTTATTTGCCTGTGTCAGGATCACACTTGCCAATTGCTGCCATCAAACAGCTAAAACTGTTGTGTTCCAATTTGAATGGTGCAGAAATTTTGTGAAACATTGCATCATGGTCTTTGGGATTGTAATTAGGTTGCAGTAGACACTTACTGAGAGGATCTGATACTAACTACCAGTCAGTTTGTTTGTTACAACGGCTTATGTCTGCTTTAGCTTTGTGGTATTTAAGGGTAATTTTTAAAAGATAAATTTTTATATAATTAAGTTCATTCAATTGATCCCAGCTATGTGGCAGTTGGTGAACCTATCTTATTGCTTAAGATAAACAATACAAAAATTTGCGTAGATAAATATTTTACATAAACATCCATGATTCCAGTAAAAACATGTTGTAGCTTTATTACATTGATAGTCAGGGCAGAATATTTAATTAAGTGTGCAAGTGATCAAGGTTGCACCACTAAAGTAGCTTTAAAACAATAACAAAATGCTATATATATATATATATATATATATATATATATATATATATATATATATATATACTATTTTAATTAAATTTATTTTTATATTTAGTCATGGATGTGTATGCATGTACATAATGATTATGTAATAGATATTTTTTTTAGTATGAATTTATTTAAAATGAAAAAAACTATCTTTTACTCACCACTGCAGATGTGCTGGAATAAATTTTTCAGAGAAATATGCAGTACCTCTGTACAGACTATTCATTTATCTGTGTGTACATAATTTATTAAATAGATAAATATCTTTTCAGCTGCCGATGGACAGACCCAAGTGGAGATCAAAGTGCACCAGGGCGAGCGTGAGATGGCATCGGACAACAAACTCCTCGGACAGTTCTCTCTCGTCGGGATCCCGCCGGCGCCGCGCGGCGTGCCGCAGATCGAGGTCACCTTCGACATCGACGCCAACGGAATCGTTCACGTGTCTGCGCGCGACAAGGGCACCGGCAAAGAGCAACAGAGTGAGCTCCTTATTTAATCTTCATTTAATTATTTTCATATTGTTACAAATGTTATGCAAGGGCGGTGTAAGACTCGAATTTGTCGGATTATAGAGCACGGTTCAGGCAGGAAGTGTAGAGCTGTAGTCTGGAATTTTTCGAACAAAAGTAGACCTTGTAATTCAACTAATAACAGATAAATGCCAGGAATCCGGGGACTTCGAATCTTGCGACACCATGACAACTCGTCCACGAATTTCGTCATAGTTATATTAACATGGTTCCGCCTAGAGTAAACACTGAGAGGATGTTTTTAATAAAATAAGGTTTGTGCACACGTTCTTATAAAACTATTAAGCTTACAATAGCTTTATGGTAAAAACGTGTGCTATAGCGAAATGGATTGTCGCGCGAACCGTTACGTATTATTTGCGTAACGGAACGATACGCTGTCCTACACGCACCAACATCCCTTGTCTATCTTCACGCGTTTCCCAATACAGGGGTAGCCTGAGGTATGGACAATTTAGGATTCTTATTTTGGAACAACGTGACATGTGGTGAAGTGCTCGCCGACTTTCTGTCAAAGTCGTCCATGTAAATCGTACATTATTTTTATTCATATTTGCCTTGTTATATAATTCACAATATTTATTTATTATTTATGTAACTCTGCAATTATGTCACTAAATATGTCGCCGGGCTATCACCTGTGGTGTAAAAGTTATAATTTTTCTCAACGAAAAGTAGTCTTTCTTTATTTTATTGTAATGGCTCCATCATTGGATTGATGATTCTCTGCCAAGGCTGAGGTTTTACTAGTGTCTTTGGTTAGGAATGCTAATGGTTAGTAGATTTAAAATAGTTCCATGTATCCATAGAAATGTTGACTGCACTTAAAAAAATTAAACAGGAATAAAACATTAAGGGAATAAGGACTTAACACAACACTTGCATTAAAATCACTTTTTGGTTTACAAGTAGTCTATATTTATTCTTCTTAACATAAGCAACATGCATGTCACCGTCTCACATGTTAACTCTTACCTTCTTTCTATGCAGTTGTGATCCAGTCATCAGGCGGTCTGTCCAAGGACGAGATTGAGAACATGGTGAAGGCAGCTGAACAGTTCGCAGCAGCTGACAAACAGAGGAGAGAGCGTGTAGAGGTGTCCAACCAAGCAGAAGGAGTCTTGCACGACACGGAGACCAAGATGGACGAGTACAAAGCCCAATTGCCACAGGATGAGGTTAGTTTTGCATTATGACCTGCATGGTGGGCATTTGTATGTTCTTCTTTCTTTATAGCAGTGTAAAAATCCACTTCTGAACTGCATTGGCATCCTCCAAAGATTAACACAAAGAAAGCTTGTTTTGTATGTATCATGTGATGTGTTTTGGCACAGTTGCCACAACTGGCGAGCGGATTATCTTATGGCGAGGTTTTTCTTATGGTGTTACACTGAAAGATACTACTGCCCACATTTCCTGATATTGACAAGTTATTCTGCCCATATTTATTCACTTGTACCACAGTTTTTGATACTGTTTATATAATTTTTATTTAGTTTGTTAGGGATTTTTTTTAGTGAGGTGTTCCTTTATTTATGTGTATAATATGTGACACTGCCTTCGAAACTTGAGGTTGCAGGTTGAAATCCCACTAGGAGCAAATAATTGTGAGACATGGATCTTTATATATATATATATATATATATATATATATATATATATATATATATATATATATATATATATATATATATATATATATATATATATATATATATATATATATATATATATATATATATATATATATATATATATATATATATATATATATATATATATATATATTAACATTTATCTATTTAAATACAAATATTGTATTGTTGGTGTATGTGTATACATTACACAGAGATACAGAGCGTTAAGAGGGGTCGAAAGGTCTTTATTGTCTAGTCCTCTCTCTTTACCCGAATGTTGGAAATATGCATGAAGACATTAATTTTTTGTAATTAATATGCACTCTCCTTAAACCATTTAGTTATGATAGCTGTATGGTAAAAACATGTGCTATAGAGTTATGGATTGTCGCACGAACCGCTGCGTTTCTTTTGCGTAGCGGCCACGATACGCTGTCCGACACGACGTCAATACACACGCCTTTTCTTAAGGGATTAGTGTTAATGTGACTGTACAAGTCCAGATTGCATTTTCAATTGGAAAACACAACAGATGTTATTTAAAATTTCAACAGTGCGACAAACTTCGCGGTGAGATCGCCAAACTACGTGAGCTGCTCGCAAAGAAGGACTCTGTAGAGCCCGAGGAGATCCGCACAGCGACTGGACAGCTGCAGCAGGCCAGTTTGAAGCTGTTCGAACAAGCATACAAGAAGGTAAGATTGGAGAGTACTTAGTATTGAAGTACCATATACCATGATTTTGCCTCAGATTCAACACTTTCAAATTTCATTCCATTCGAAAAAGCCTGGTGGAGACCATTTTAGTTCTTAATTTATAATTATTGTGACTGGCTCACCACCAGTCATGTTCTCATCAATAAGAGTCTGTGAAAAGAGCATTAAAAAGATTTTGTTTTATTAATGTGTGCACATTTTTGAGCCAATTCATCCCAGTTCTTTGGTGCAGTTGGTCAAGCATTTGTGCTATATAAAACAGTAGCAAGTTATCACCCCATGTAAAGTTTCATTAAAGCATGGGACGATTGATGCTCCTTACAATGTTTACTAAAAACAAAGTAAAAATATATCTCAGACACATTCATAAGGGTCTGTCTTTCAATAGACTTGAAAAGGCACTTGATTATCATGTAGCACTTTATTTTTATAAATTAGCCAAAAGAAGTATAACCACAAAGAGAGACCTGTCTAAAGTTGCCTTTGTCACTTAATTTATTATTACAAGTTATTTGTCACTTAATTTTTCATCAAATTGTGGTTTCATCAAAAATCTTTTAGACAAATCTTGTGATGGTGTGTTACCTTCTACACTAACTAGTTTAAATATAGTATAAATTATCTGTGTACCAAATTTCCTTCAATTCAGATCATACATTCTATGTGATTGAAATACATGTAAACAAACATTCATATTTTTGATGTGATATAATAAAAACAAAACTGAAACAGATGGCGGCTGAGCGCGAAGGACAACAGCAGCAGACGACTGAGCAGTCACAGGAGGAGAAGAAGGAAGAGAAGAAGAACTAAGCATTGATACCTCGCTCCGAGGAGTTTTCAGTTATTTTATCACTACACTGTGTACATATATCACTGATTATGCATTGTATGGTTGTGACATGTCTTTGAATGAATATGACTATAGTATGAAACAAAGTTGCAATTTATCTGTATTCGCTAATTACTTATAAAGATGATACTAATTAACAAGATGATAGGTCTTGTTAACTTAGAAGTAATTATATATATATAAATAGTATTATTCTAGTATATTGTGATGGCTGAATATACTTCATGAAATCTCACAAAATTTGCATGTCACAACCATAAAGCATTCGGGTGGAAGAAATTGATTTGAAACCAAATGTTTAAGGAATTAAGTTGACATCATTGAATGTTTGTTCAAGGCACAAGAACAATTAATTTTCACAAACAATATATCAGTGGAAAGAAATGTTAAGATAGGCACTGGATAATATTTTTGTTTATTACAAAGAGTTATTTATAACTTTTCACTTCAAGAAGTGATGGAAAATATTGCCGCCTGGTCCATGTATTTTATGTATACAATCTCGATTCAATGTGCTATATATAATTTAGTCATGCACAATCTGTTGCATTTCGTATTTTAAATTTATCTACCGGATGCTTGAAACAGGTTAAAAAAAGCGTTTAATTGAGCATTTTTTTGATCAGATGGTGTTGTTATTCAATATTGGAATGGTATTTACTAGGTATGTTAGAACATATTGTAATATATTTTATGAAATTATTAATGAATGAATGCAGACGGAGCGTCTCTGTGAGCAAATTTAATTACAGTATAGAAATTAAGATAAGTATTGTGGTTAAAAAAATTGAAATTCAAATTAATTTTTACTATATAACTTTCATATTGACAAAAGAACGAAACTTAAAATCGAAAAGAATTGCAGTGCATTTATGTTTTATTGTTTTTATATTTCAGAAACGCTCACATTGATTCTCCATTTTGGTGAATATATTTTGTTAAAAATATTTTTTTTTTGTTAACACCTTGTAGGTTATGTATTTTTATATCAAAATGAAAACGAAAAAGCTATCATTTTGGAAGAAATTTCCATCTTTTGATATAAAAACGCATGTGTTCTAATGTTGAAAGTGTTTACGGATTTAAGGTTTTAGAATTTTAGGTTTGTTCGCGTGTATGCTAGGCTAGACTGAGTGTTTGTTTGTTCGGCGGGCGCGGCAAATGTATGTATGTCCGACTATTAGTTTAGTAGTAATATATTATTTTAAAAATTGCATTTGTGTTTTTTCTTTTCCATGTAGTGTATACAAAGACAAATATAAAGCACCTAATACGAGGTACATAGAGGTCTAGACAATTAGGTCCTTTCGAACCACCTTTCACTGAAGACTGTTGGGACAATGTTACAGGTGGTGAGTCCGCCGCAATCTTAATGTCCAAGCCAATGATATAAATCGCACTTAAGTTTTGAACAAACTTATTGGTACCAGCCTACCACAGGATTGAACTCTGGTCTCTTGACACAAAATTCTATGTCACAAGTGTTCTAAACAAGATAGTGGTGTAAAAAGTATTTTAAAAACTACCATGGAGACCCTAGAAAGTATAAATTCTATAAACGGCAATTTGTTACTTAGACTACACATTTCTAATTGAATAATTAAAACATGAGGTCTGGTCTTATGGGTCTTGGAATCGCAATATTCAAAGCGGTCTATAACAACTGCAGGTCCATATTAAATTAATTAGTCGGATTAACACTTCAATTTTTTATGTAGTCTTAGATAAATGTAATAAATATCTTCACGCAATTCCCAATATAGGGGTAGACAGGTCTATTATAGTCAATTCAATCATCAATCATTTCAGGGGTCGACAGGTCTATTATAGTCAATTAAGTCCCTATGACCCACCTTCCACCGAAGATATTTTCGGGACAACGTGACCGACGGTGAGCCCGCCGCCGTCTTTATGTCCAAGCCAACGATGTAATTCGTACATAAGTTATTGAAATACCCATTTGTACGAGCCTGCCACCTGGGGATCAAACTCGGGTCGGTTTGAGTCAATCTCAAAATTCCGACTACCCAACCGCTCGGCTATGGTGACTAAATTAACTTTAATTACTAAATAAATGTGAACCGCAATATATCGATATGACCTTTGTGGACCCTGGTTTTCATGCTGAGCTGATCAGGTTCCGGGTTCGAATTTCGGACGGGTCAAATGAAGATTTTGTCTGCTTTGACTATACTGTACTACATTGGCTTAGCTTTTGCTTCCGATTCCATTACACGTACTTCAGCTTCTTTTAAATCAACGCATGTACGTGATGTCCCTATAAATCTGTGAATGTATGTATATTAAATGTAATCAAATCATTTATTCATCTATGCAACTAATTACATTCATCTATAGTCATATTTTGAATCTACCGTTTCATGAGGTTCCTCTAACACAAAAAACAGACGAAAGAAACACCGCAGGTATCATCATTATAGAATAATTAGAAACAGAATGGGAGCGATCGACTCATTCCCCGGGGTCATTATCATTAATGAATTAATTTATGGTACAAAAACCCCTTTTTTATGAAATTGCCTTTAATTTCTTGAACCTGGCAGGTTCTGCAGATTTACTGACATTTTGTTGTAGAAGCGTACACACCTTAAACGAGTTATTTTATAGTCTAGTATCTGGGGTTATAAGCTTGTGACTTGTATTAATATTGTGTAGATCAGTATTAAAATTCTTCAAGTTAAAAAAAAATATAATCCAATCTAATCAGTTTTTACATTGAAAATCTTATTTAAATATGCATGTGATAACTACACAAGAATTGCGTCGATTTTTTGTGGTAATAAAATTTATAATTAATGAAAAGTGCTAGAAATTTAGGAAATGAATGAATGTAAGATGAAATAAAAGTGCCCCTTTTTAATCTGCAGGTACTAGTTAATCCGCTTGGCTTCCTTTAAAAAGGGAATATAACCACCACTTTTTAAGGAGATAAATTTATTTACGGCTTTATTTTATAAACAACTAGATGCAACGAAAAAAAAAGATAATAAAATCAAATGAATAAAGGCTTAGTTTTATGAATACATTTAATCAATCATCAATGTAATGTCTTATTAGTAAATGCAACAAACACATTATTTACAACCGAAACGATAAACATAAATTATAGAGTAACTACTTTTTAAAATAATATTTATGCTCGATGAGATTCATTAGGCTTTTTTATTTGTTTAACTATATGAAAATATTAGAAAGCACAAGGATATTTTTAAATCTTCTCCATCAAATTTGGCGATATTATTAAATATTTAATTAGGTATTTTTAGCTGTTTGTTGTTTTTGCTTTTATTATTCGCTCGGGGGAGCAGGCAAGGGAACTATGCCATACAACCTTTTGGGTATTTTTAACGTTGACAGGTAGAGAATGTAGACTCTCGTCTATGTTTTCTTTGTCTTATTTCCACCGCATTGGCTCTGACCACGATTTATATATTTTTTTGGTCGAACATTGTTACTCGGCTTTGTAACACGTCGTTTTATCAAAAATATAAAATTGACAGTCTCCGCATTAAGCATCTTACTTAATAGGAATGTCGCATCGAATACAACTAATTATACCATAGGTCTTATTCGTAGTATGGTCATAATTGCCACGTTATTACGTTCCGAATTTGGAGTATGATAGAACATCGCATATTGGATGTAACCTAATAGGTTACATTCCATTCGTTACCTGGGTTATTTTACGATTATCAACAACAACTACACACTTAATAGAATTAAATAACTAAGTGTCACAAACGATAATGACGGGAGTTAGAACAATAGACACATTAAACCATGTTTAATTAATACAGCATTTTAAAGAGAGACTAAGTGTTATTCGGCCTATATAACTAGAATTATAAAGATATTAAAAATGATCAAGATTTAAATCCGTTGGATTAAACCAATTATTCACTGCATGCCCTCGCCTATTATAACCAACTGTTTTCCTTGCGGATCATCATATCTGCTATTGGTATTGCAGTTATAAATAACGGTCACTGCAAACGTGAGTGCTCCAAGACATAGGAACGACACTAATAGACCTGATATTATAACTGTATTAAAGTACGGACCGCAATTTACCGATTTACCGAACGTTTTCGGTGAATCTGCGCCGTTGTCTTGCGATTGGGCGGGGGATTGTTCCGGGGCCGGAGGAGGGTCAGTAGCATCATCGTCCGCTTTCACATAATTGGACCAATCGTCACTCGAACGGACACTCCTTCTGAATGGTTGTATCTGAAAATAAATAAATAATTATCTCCACGCAATTCCCAATACAGGGGAGACAGAGGTCTAGTCTAGACAATTAAGTACCTTCGACCCACCTTCCACCGAAGATATTTTTGGAACATCATGACAGGTGGTGAGCCCGTCGCCGTTTTTATATCCAAGCCAACGATATAATTTATACATAACTTTTTGAAAAACCCATTGGTACGAGCCTACCATCTGGGGATTGAACTCGGGTAATTCCGACCACCCAACCACTCGGCTATAATGAATTTTTGTATCTGAAATTGAACTTTAATTCGATTATTTTTATAACAAACACTTATACAATCAACCACAGATACGTTACACAATGATATTTGAAAGTATCAACCGAAAGTGGTAGGTTGAGTTCACAGAAAAATAACCTCTTTTACCCGCGATTAAGTCTTCAATAAACCACTTTACGTAACATTAGCGCAACTCTGTCTGTTCCCGATTTATTTAAAGTTTCTCTTTGATCATTTAATTTCCCGAATTTAAAAGAATAAGAATAGTAACCAATGCACATGTGAATAATAATAATAATTAAAAATATATGTTAGCCTAGTAGTCAGGGCGCTCGTCTTAGATACTGTATTTACATGATACTGAAATATAAGTAATAAATTTACCTTTAGCTCTACAGAAAAATTTAACATCTTGAGGATATCTAAATGCCAAAGAAATAAAAAAAATCGAAATTTAGTCAAGTCTGCCAATACGTACTGGAGCAAAGAGCTTCCCCTCAAATGAAAAATGGGTATATACAAACTACTTCAACAAAAATAAATACTGTATGTAACTTGCATGACTGCTCTAGGAAGGTCTCGATATATTTAAAGGAATAATTTTTAAATTTCATTCGCATTTCCAAACGATTAATTTACCCAAAAATTTTATCGTACAGAAACATATAAACGCTCTGTCACCTGGTAGTGTGAGATCGTGACTGCGCTGCCATCGCGTGTATTCACAACGACCAACGGCTCACCACACACGTACGACCAGCCCCACGGCGCGCCTGCGCCCACCTCCGAACGTCCCACCTCCTCACCGCCCTCGAGAAGCGCTACATTATCTAAAAAAAAATAGTTCATAACCTCTCTTATATGAGAGACTGGCCACATCCGCCACGCTCGGCAAGCAGAATGCCGTTACCGGTCTGCTTACTTTAGATAAATAAAATAAATATCTTCACGCAATTCCTTATACTGATACTGGGGTAGACAAAGGTCTAGTCTATACAATTAAGTCCCTTCGACCCACTTTCCACCGGAGATATTTTCAGGACAACGAGACAGGTGGTGAGCCCGTCGCCGTCTTTATATCCCCGTCAACGGTATAATTCGTACATAATTTTTTGAAAAACCCATTGGTACGAGACTGCCACCTGGGGATCGAACTCAGGTCTCTCGACTCGAAATTCCGACCACCTAACCACTCGGCTATAGTGACTTCTCGATCTTACTTTAGAGATTGTTATTTGTTTTAGATAGACGTTGATAGTCAAGGTATTCCACAGTAATTAGTTTCCTCGACATTACTGATGAGAAGAAATGATATGAAGAAATGACATCAAAACGCACTGCAGTTAGATACTTGTAACTTCATTTAAAAAAGTAGTGTTAATCTGTATGATATTGGTATAGGAATAATAATATCTTCCCATGGCGTCGAAATGACAACAGGTTATTAGGAATAGAAGCTTTCAAACTTCAATTTATTATAATACTTTTTAAATAGCAATAGTTCGAATACTAACCAACTGTCCAGCCATCTTTTTTGAATGAGAAGTTGAACTGCAAATCAAAGTCATTGTACGCCACCTTAGTGGATAAATCTCTTCGGGTCCATGTCTCACCCACAATGACTGGTGTCTGGCTGAATCTTGCATATCGACTCGCACTTGAAGTGTACACTCCTGAGTAAAGAATGTATCAATGATTTATTGCCCTGTATTGTTTTAAAATAAAAACATACATTGGAATAACATTACATAGATATATGAAAATTAATATGTGATTTATGAAAATTATTTTATGAGATTTAATCCTTACAATTAGCCAAAATACATGGAAATCCATGTATTTTGGCTATTTGTAAGGATTAAATCTCATAAAATAATCATATTTTCTGTATATTTTTTAACACTTACCGATAAAACGAAACAATGCGCCTCTACTTTCAATAGTAATACCAGGATCCCTAGAAATTAGAACCCGTTTCAAAGGCGCACGTTCCAACCTTTCGACGATAATCGGATTAGTCTTGCCAGTATAAAAAGCCACAACCGGACCGGATGTAAGCTGTTGAAAGACGAAAAACACTTCCCTAATAATTGCATCGTGCCTTCGTAATAATTCAGTCCTGGTTTCATTTTGTCCATCGACGAAATATACATAATAATGACTATACTGAGCATCATATATTTTTAACTTTGTATTTGTATCGCTTAAAAAGAAAACATTTAAATCGTGCAATTGAAATATTTGCCTCAGTGTGCTAAAAGGCTCTACAACATTGGGTAAATATTTAACATGATTCATCGATAATCTCTGTCTTAAGTGATAGTATGCTGTTCCTTTTGTATCTTTCGTACTAATATCCTCTGCGCAAAATGTATCTTCGATAAAAATTATAACAGTTTTGCTATTTTTAATTACATCTTGAACAACCTCCGTAAAAAAAGTGGTAGTAATTTTAGCAAAAGGATTTGATTCTATTTTCAAATGCTTCATAACTGCATCATAATCTAGTAAAAACACTGGCACACCATTTTGGTCTCCTTTGCAGGTCCCTAACACTCTAATTAGTAACATTATTTTAAACAGGAGCATTTTCTTATATTTTCATGTCTCTCCGGATATACAATTATATTGATCTTCTATGTGACAATTATTCATTTTTAATTAATTTTCGTATTTATTTATTTTTTATTCTAAAAGAAAAGAGTTTTATTAAGAATAAATATAGCAAAATTGAGAATAAGAAAAAGGATCTTATCCATAGAATAAAAACTTTTATCTATGGTAGGCTACTCATTTTAGTCACAATGGCACGCCTGCTTATGACCAAATACCGGAGCTATTTATAAAACATTATCACGTTAAATAGGTGCACTGTACAGGAAACATACATGTTAAATAATGAATTCTCATCTCATCTCGGCGACGTTGATTTTTTAGCCAGATACATATATGCAATAAATTATGTGTATATGCCAGCAAATTTATAAGATAGATCAAAGCTTTCAAGCAAATTATAGCTGGAAAGTTCTGGTCTGATAAAGCGAGTGGGTACGGATTGTGAATTAATGACTTACTCCACAAATGTCTTATTTACGTAGATGATCAAGTAATACTTGTGCCACCAGCTAATCAATTACATGAGTTGGTATAAAGACATAAAGACATTTATTCCGACACTTCAGATTACAATCACAAATCACAGTAAAAGTGTACAAACAAAACTTGATACGACTAAAAATGGAAAAAAAACAAAAGGAAATCAATAAACAACAAAAAAAAGTAGAAGGTATAATAACAATTCATTTTACTATTGTAACAGACGAAGTGGTATCGCTGCGAGGTGCCTTGTATTACGATCCGCTTCGATGACGGTTGTGGTAAACCGTCTGGTATGTGAGAGACCAATGTTCTGCAGTAGTCTTTTGCAGAACGTTCTGTTTTTGGTATGAAAATTTTCAAAAGGACTCGATGTTAATTAAAAAATGAATTAATAAATACGATGCAGTATAAATTATGTGAAAGATACATAAAAGAGACGCCAATTTTTCTAGTTTGTCTCAAAAGTCCAGTAACTATAATGCGTACACGTGTATTATATGTTAGATGAATATTTATACTGCAGACAATAAAACATAGAGCATTTAACCATAAAGTATAGTAAAAACTCATTTAACCATAGACAAAGAAGCGTCAAAACTAATCATATGATCACTTTTCACATGACCGATGGTCAGTCGTCATCGCCCTTTTCTCGTCGTTTTATGACAAAATTTGGGCTAAAATTGTATTTTAGTCCGCATACGTCCACTAGTTGTAGTTAATGAATTCAATAAAAATGGCATTCTGCCGTTTAGTGTTCCCTCTTTTAATGTTAAGTGTTGTTCAAAGTTATTCTTCGGTAGTACCAGTGTTTCTGTGGGGCGATTTGACCAAGACATCATTGAAATCGAATCCTCTTACGTCGATCACCGCCGACGAATTCGCAAATGTGCTCCTACAAAAGCTGGAAGATGATCCATTCACTGTGATATATTTAGAGGAAAACCTGTCTGTGGAAGATTTATCACGTAAAAACTCGGCGGGCGAAACCCCCTACAGTTATCTACGCACAAAAGTTCATAATTCTTTGTATTTACCAAGTGTGGAGAATGCCGTGGACGTCCTTAATAAACTAGCAGACCCTGATAAGGTAAATCACGTTAAACTCACCGAAAATGGGTTATCAGCCGAAATCGAACCTGAAAGTGGTAAATTTCTTTTCATCAACCTTAGAGATGCTCGTGAAGGTGAATCTAGAGCCGACCTCCTTCGTCGTCACAACGACTTTATGGAAGACATGTTCACCAAATTGCAGGAGCGTTATAAGAAAGTTGTTGCGATATATACGGCCCATTATCCGTCCTGGACAATTCCGGAAGCTCATTCCCGTGTTAGAAGGCAAGTGGTCTCCAGCAACAAAGATTACAAGTTAGACGGTCTTCGACTCTATGTTAAAGATCTTATACTTACTGAAGGGGACAAAATAACACATTTAGATAACCTCTCAGGCAATTCTTCAGATATCAACCCAAACAATATGACCGCCGTATTGAGTTTTGGTGATGATAACTTGCAGCTCAATTTTGTTGAAAACAATGGTTACTGGACTTTTGGTATGTATAAAAATTGCAATTGGTTTTTTATATTTGTTCTACATAAAAGAAATTTGTATTTTATCTATGAACATCATTGTAATACTGTTACAACCCCATAGCAGAGCTAATAGAGGTCATCATTGAAGCCTGTCAAGGGTTGCAGGTTAGAATCCCTCTAGTGGCAAACATTTGTATGATGAATATGATTGTTTGTACGAGTTGTTTGTCGAGTTCTTGATGAGTGTATGTATATACTAGCTGTCTCCTGTGGATTTGCCTGCGATTTAACATTTAATGTGGACCTTTAAAAAAAGTTTACCCTTAAAAAAAGTTAAATTAAAAGTAGCCAAGTTATTTTTTTTAACAGTGAAAGTCCCATCAAAATTGGGCCAGCCATTTCAGAGATTAGCCAGACCAAACAGGCAGACAGTAATAAATAAAATAAATATCTTCACGCAATTCCCAATACAGCCTTCCACCGAAAACATTTTCGGGACAAGTCAGACAATTTTTGGTGAGCCCGTCGCCGTCTGTATGTCCATGCAAACGATACAATTCGTAAATAAGTTCTTTGAAAAAGTCATTGGTAGGAGCCTTCCACAGACAGATGGACCGACAGAAATTGTAAAAATTTATTTTGTGTATTTACCCTATATACACATGTATTAAAAACTGTATCTATTATAATATATAACATATAATGTTTGTAATATTGACCATACATATACATGTAGTAAATTACTACATATACATGTAGTAAATTATGGTCAATATTACACACAGACATTTAAAAAATTTATTTATATGTATAGATGAATATTAATCTATATAAGTATAGTAACCCTGTCTGGACCTCTGCCAACCTCAATATGGAAAAATGCATAAAGATACACACACACTCAACATACTCCTGTTAAAATTTTATCATAATCGATGTAGAAACAAAAATCATATAAAGCTATTTTTTCTTTTTAAATATTGTTATAGGTAAATATTGTTATAAATAAACTTCTGCAATTCTGAATTAAACTTGTGAAAAGACTGTGATCATTGCAAACAAAATACAAATGGATTACACACCAGTTTTCAATTTAAAATTCCATTACATATGCAAAGCTCACATATTTTTTAAGGAAATCAGAGACATACTGATTTAGAATGAACAGGAGGTGATAACAGTTATTTACCATGTATTATTAGTGTAAGAATACACCAGCCTCCTTATTTGTTGTTGTAAGAGGCGTTGAACTAAGGGTTGCGCCTTAAACTGGAAATAGTTATTAAATTTTAAAAAGATTTTTTCTCTTTAGTTTAATTATATAAAAGTTCAGCATAAATATGTTTTAAAAATCAATAAAATTGCGTAATGGAAATAGTTGTCAAATACACCAGACCGAAATTAAGTATGCTGCCGATGGAGTACCTATGGTAAAGGTGTCTGGTACTGCAATCGCCAATCAACTGACCAACTGTAAGGTGGTAGTTGACATATTGCAGACTTTAAAGGTTATTGTAATTTTATTTAAAAAAACACACACCACTCTATTTCCAACACTGAGGTAGACAGAGGTCCAGACAATTAAGTCTTTTTGCTTTCCCACCTTTTGCTGAAGAAATTTTTTGTGACAGTATGATAGGTAATATGACGCCGTCTTTATGTCCAAGTCAAAAATAAAAATTGTACATACATGCAAGTTTTGAAAAACCTTTGGCTATCTTTAATGTATATTGTTATGTTTTAATTATACAACTGGGGTTGTATCAGCTTAAGCATATGTGACTGTGCTGGTGGTAGTAGCTATGTGTTAGTTATTATTTTCATATCAGCGGCAGTTAGTACAGGCATGTCTATATTTTCAGAAACTGTGAAACTCGCCCGGGCATCTTTGAACGTGGCTTTGTATCCCGATCTCGAGGTGTACGCTGTGGACGGATTCTCGTATAGGTGCGCGCAGAACGTAACCTTCAACAGCATCAACGATACGCAGACTTACTCCTTGACATTTATAGACATGAAGGTACCTACTGTTTTGCAATTAATTAATTTATATTAAATGATTTCAGTTATTTTTAAATAGAATTGCTTTGTGCTTTTTTTTGTATAGAAAAGGGAGGCAAATGAGCAGGTAGCTCATGTGATGGTAAGTGATTACCGCCACCCATGAACACACACCGGGGGTGTGTGGGCCTCCGGTTACCTGCACTCACCAGACGAAATGCAGAAGTTTGTTAGACTTCTACTTCACGCCGGTATTCTGTGAGGTCGTAGTACTTCCCCGGTCGAGCCGGCCCATTCATGCAACAACAAAAGCTGATGCGTGGCTCTACCACTGTGAAAACTGTGCTATATGGTGTTGGTGTAAGAATCAACCATCTCTTTTCTTCACATGGGTGTTGCAAGCAACAGCTAAGGGCCTTTAAAATGGTTATCGTTACCAATGTGTACAATCACATACAACTATCTCATTAAAAGATAAACCAAACCAAAATAAGATTGTCTGAACATAAGACGTTTTAATATAGACGCAATGCCATGAGCATTGGTTTATCGTCTCAAAATTGCCAATAATAACCTTTTAAGTATAGCCAATTTCAGTCATCCCCGAAGAAAACAAAACTTTTGAGCTACAAAATAGATACAAAAATTAGTGTTCTACTGCAGTTTATAAGGTGTATAATAAGTAAAATCTCATTCAAGTGTAGTTAAAATGAAATAGAAAAATAAAATATCTTCACATCTTTCCCTGTACAGGGGTAGACAGAGTTCTAGACAATTAAGTCCTTTGGACCAACCTTCGGTCGAAGAAATTTTTTGGGACCACGTGACAAGTGGTGAGCCCGTCACGTCTTTATGTTCAAGCCAACGATACAGATATACGGAAGTTTTTGAAAAAAAAACTCCTCGTTGACTCGTATTTCGATCAAACTACCACTCGGCTATCGTGACTGTTATAAGCTATGGAGCTACACAAGCCATTAGTGTGTTGTACTGCAGTTTAAAAGGTGGATAATAAGATGTTAATCAATTAAAGTCTAGTTAGAGTTCAAATTTCGAGTCTAGGAGACCCGAGCTCGATGGCCAGGTGGCAGGCTCGTATCAATGGGTTTTTCAAAAAACCTATGTACGATTCATATCGTTGGCTTGAACATAAAGACGGTGTCGGGCTCACCACCTGTCACGTTGTCCCGAAAATATCTTCGCCGACGGGAAGACATCGACTTCGAAGATGGGTCGAAGGGACTTAATTGTCTAGACTAAACCTCTGTCTACCCCTGTATTGGGAATTGCATGAAGATATTTCAATTTTAGAGTTAAAATTGGGTCGAAACATACTAACCGTTTAGACTTCTGCCTAACGGTATTATTATATTAACGGTAGTGTTCGGTGCGAAAATAGCAATAGAATATAATATAGAATGTAACTGAAATTTTTATCGCAGCAATTACAATTTAAATTACAATTAGTTTCTGTTTTTAAAAAGTTACGATAGCCGAGTGGTTGGGTGATCGGAATTCGAGTCGAGAGACCGGAGTTAGATCCCCTAGTGGCCCCTTTGTACGATTCATATCGTCAGATTGGACATAACGACTACGACGGGCTCACCACCTTTCACGTTGTTCCAATATATCTTCGGTTGAAGGTCGGTCGAAGGGAATTGTCTAGACTAGACCTCTGTCTATCCCTGCATTGGGAATTGCGTGAAGACTACCATTCTAGTCGGCTGTAGTGTGAAATAAAAAAAATACGTAGATTTAGAGCTACGTCGTTGTTTAAAATATATTAGGAGGTTTATTGGAAAATGCCACAAAATCTCGGCGACAGACTGTCGGGCGCCGTGATTCGCGCCGCGATCGATTTCTGCCTAGAACTAGCGTTCAACGTCCCGTGTTACGGTGACCATGATTTAAAATTTACCTAAAATCCTACTTACTTACTGCTACTTACTTATGTCTGCTTAATCCAAGGTTGGACATAAATATTACTATTTTATGTAGAGACATTTGCGACGACCTCCGTCGACGAATGGCGTATACACCGATTTTCAAGGTGTCGCCAGCTCTGAGGTCCCGGGTTCAATTGCCGATCGGTTGAGAACAGTTTTTCACCATTTTCTTGGGTCTGAGTGTTTGTGGTAGCTTCGTTGTTTCTTATTCTATATAACAAGTGCTTAAGCTGCTTACTTTGGGATCGGAGCAATGTATGTGATGTTGTCCCTATCTATGTGTGTATTTATTTTTATTTTTTTTTTTTTTTGGCTTTGCTCTTAATCGTTCGATGAAAGTGTCTATCATTGAATGTTTATGAGTTATTTGCTTTAAACGTAATTTTAGTCCAATCCCTCAACTACTCGCCTATCGTTGTCTATTGTACTATACTTTTTGAGTACTATGGGGATCGAATTCGGGTCTTGTGACTTGAATTCCGAATACCGGACCACTCGGCTATCGCGACTCTATAAGTAACTAGCAGATAATGACAAATACCATCTGCACGAGTACAGCTCTGCAGAGACGGGATTAACTTCTGTTTACCCCTGTATTGGGAATGGCTTGAAGATATTTATTTCTTTATTTAGATGACACAGCTCAATATGATTTACACTAACTAATAGTGAATACCGTATTAGTAATACGATAGGCATTATAATTTTTTATAGAACCTTTTTTAAATGTGTTTTATTTTACTTAAATACATATTCTATAAGAGTTTTGAGATAAAATTTTTATTCAACTTTTTGTTATTAAATTAAAGAGAAAGTCTCGATAGCCGAGTGGTAGGGTTGTCGGAATTTCGAGTCAAAAGACCCTAGTTCGATCCCCAGTTGGCAGGCTCGTACCAATGGGTTTTTCAAAAAAACTTTTGTACGAATTATATCGTTGGCTTGGACATAAAGACGGCGACGGGCTCATCACCTGTCACATTGTCCTGAAAATATCTTCGGTGGAAGGTGGGTCGAGGGGACTTAATTATCTAGACTAGACCTCTGTCTACCCCTGTTCAGGGAATTGCGTGAAGATATTTATTTATTTATTTTATAAATTAAAGAGAAATTTGAAAAATCAACTGAAACGGACGGCATCCGAAACCCGTGATTTTGCCGTACCGTGGCAAAGCCCTTACCTCCGAGCCACCGTGATCTATTGAATCAGCCATCAATTGAAATTACAAACCACTCTCTTTACTTACTCCTTTTAGGACGTTGACAACATTTAAATTTCTCTATAAGCATTTCTCGACCTCCGTGGACGAGTGGCGTAAACACCGGTTTTCAAGGTGACGCCATCTCGGGGTTCCGGGTTCGATTCCCGGTCGGGTCAATGTAGAAAAACTAGTTTTTCTACATTTTCTTGGGTCTGGGTGTTTGTGGTGTCTTCGTTGTTCCGATTCCCATACCTCAAGTGCTTTAGCATCTTACATTGGGATCGGGCAATGTATGTGATGTTGTCCCTATCTATATATGTATTTATTTTATTATTTATTTATTGCCACTCCAAAGGTCACAGGTTTGAATCCCGCAACGTTTCATAATATTTATAATTTCGCTTTAATATAAAATAAAGTTACTATAAAATAACATTTCATGGTCAACCTCCACATTGTTCTATCTCAAGTAAATCTTAAGATTCAACTTTCGCGCATATCTTATATTGATTGGCACGTTGAGGTTTTGAAAATTATTAATTTTAGATTTCACGTTAAACGAGCCAGCTAACTCCATGACTTCATCCGAAGGGCGTCGTAACTGTTAATTTTTATAACAACTAAAGATCACGCAATTTCTAATCATGGCAATTAAGAAAAATATATACGATATAAAATATACAAATATATCTTCACACAATTCCCAATACTGGGGTAGACAGAGGTCTAGTCACACAAGTCACTTAAGTCGTTTCGACCCACCTTACATCGAACATATTTTCGGGACAACGTGACAGTAGTGAGCCCTTCGCCGCCTTTATATCCAAGCCAACGATGTTAATCGTACATAAATTTTGAAAAAACCCATTGGTACGAGCCTGCCACCAGGGGATCGAACTCGGATCTCTCGACTCGAAATTCCGACCACCCAACCACTCGGCTATTATACTATATGATTTATGTAAATTTGCTGCAGATTCTAGACACTAAATAAATAAATATCTATTTAGTAAACGGCCAGGAAAAGCTGGATATGTACCTATTCTTATAGAATATTTAAGAAAGATTTGCCATTCGCCAAGCTTAGCAAACGATTAGGCAATCGCAGTTCCGAATATCAACCGAATATCTTCACGCCAATTCTGCTTAATCTTCACGCCACTCCCGATACAGGGGTAGATAGAGGACTAGACAATTAAGCCGTTTAGACCCACCTTCCACCGAAGATACTTTTGGGATAGCGTGACAGGTGGTGAGCCCGTCGTCGTCTTAATATTCACCTGCCATCTGGGTATCGAACTCTTTTGACCAACCACTCGGCTATCGTGACTTTTTTTCGAGGTGGTTAGGTATATTAAAATAATAAAGACGTAGTATCTATGTTCAGACTAGTCACGATAATTGAGTAGTTGGGTGTTAAGAATACGTGTCCAGAGACCCTGGTCCGATCCCCAGGTGTTAAGCGTGTATCGATGCGTTTTTTTTTTTCAAAAAAATCGTACGATTTATAAAGTTGGCTCGGACATATCGACGGTGACAGGGACACGGCCTGTCACATAGTCACTCATATCTAATGTATTTTAAATTAATTTAACGTAAAATTAAAAGGCTTGTTCATTTATTTCTTTCGTTTTATCATTTTAGGTGCAGCCATTCTTCAGATCCACTAACGAATCGGACTTGGTCTTCGGGGAATCCTTCAACTGCGTTGGTTTCTTCTCGGTTCCAATTTGGTCCGGTCTCTTCGTGGTCTTCATACTCCTCGCCATCACCTTCTATGGTATCATGATGATGATGGATATTCGCACGATGGATCGCTTCGATGATCCCAAAGGGAAGACCATCACCATAATCGCAGCGGAGTAGGCGCGGACCGAGCCAGTGTGACCTTGACTTTATCCAGTACAAACTGTTATCTTCGAGTTTGTTCGTGTGGTTTCTTTTACAGTCTTTTTTTTTTTTCATTTTATGCCGAAAAATATTCATCCTGTTAAAAGAGTATTCGTTATCGGTAATTATTAAATTTTTCGCAGTTTTATTGGTCACACTGCAATGTTCCACTGTCTGTCGTTGACAGGTTAAGGATGAAATCATAGAGCTCAAAAATCTATACTTTATATGTTTAAAAATTGTAGATTTGCGGTTTGTTAGTGATATTGTCTATGAATTTTGTAAATCGATATTTATTACAAGTTACAATCGATATTGTAATTCATGGTTATAACCACAGATTACATAAGAGTAAGTGAAATGTTTCTGTTAATTTTAGTACTAGTTTTCAGTAGTTCATAACAGATATTTAATGCCTAATATTGTATAGAAAGCTTTTAAGTATAATTAAAAATGAAACAAATATTGTATAATCTGTATAGAGACCGACAATGTGCCTATTTGTCTTCAAATAATTCATATTAGGTATAATATAACGTGTATTTTAATTCTGCGTAGAGTTGATAGTAGAAAAAGGGTGGCATTTTGAAATATGACATATTTTTCCGACATGCTTACGGTTATTTTAAAAAGAAATTCCGTATGTTGGAACTGTCAAAACTTTTTTATCAATATAACTGAACTGGCTGAAAAACAAACCATTTGTTTTTTTTTTATAATATCATGTCGGAAAAATCGATTTCAATTTGCGCCGCTTTTACATCAGACTGGTTTAGATGCTGTGTACGATAAATGCCTTAAAAATTTCCAAGTATCACAAGTCTGACTTGAGACCGACCTACTTTATTAACAACGATTTCAATAATTCAGAGCTTCAAATTAATGTTACGCGTAAATATCTAGTTGTAATTGTTGACATGTTTATACGAAATCGAGAGCCCTCCATGCTAGTGCCAATGTCTTATTTCATTCCAAATCGAATAAAAAGTCTATGGTCATTTGTTTAAAAATATGTAGTTCTAAGTTACCTGTACTTTAAATCACATTTGCTTCAAGTCTCAGTAACATGAGGTATTTCTTTAAAAAAAAGTATTTCTTTGTTCTTTTTTTAAAATAGAGATTGATTGTCACAGCCGCCATCTAGAGTTACCCATAGATAAATTGATCAAATTGCTTGCCTGTAATCTTCAAAATAATATTTTTACTCTACACCACTTTTGAATTAGTGTAAGTATAGAGCAAACAATCTCTTGGAATGGGACTTTTAGTATAAGAAAATAATAAATTTTATAATCATATTTACCAATAATCCGTGTAAATATTGTTCAGATTCTTTTTTTTCTTGCTTTATTTTATTGCGTTGCTGTTTTGAATGTGTATTAAAATTATGAGACCATTTATATTTCTTTTATTACAGACATGTAAGGTTCCTAATGGAGAAGATAATAAAAAAATATACAATTTTGTAATCTGTGAATTGATGCAATTTAAAGTATTAAACTATTGAATAGAGATGTTTAAAATAAAGCTTACAATATTTATTTAGTGTTTGTTTTTTCTTCATTTTAAAGTAATAAAAACCTATTACCTCAGAGCTAGATGAAAGAAAAGAAGAAATAGAGGTAGTAAGGATCGTGAACATTGCCGATCTGTGCTCTCTGCCTATCCCGTCACCTACTGTGCGTGAAGATAAGTAAGCAAGTAGATATTAAGTAGAATTTCTGGAATTTTTTTTATAGAATAGGGAGGGAAACGAGCAGGTGGCTCACGTGATGGTACGTGATTACCGCCGCCCATGAACACCCGCAATACCAGAGAAAGGTAAAGGCGTTTTGAAAAAGGTATAAGCTCTTTTCTTGAAAATCCCTAAATCGCATTGGTCCGGAAAAACGCTGACGGCGAAAAACGCACTTTGGCGGAATGCATGCATCAAGATGGTAGTAATGGAATTTTTGACTATGCCGTAAGGTATGATATTGAAATTCAGCGGCTAGGATAAATCCGAACAATTCCTCGGAGCACTCCCCGTAGTAGATCTTGTAAAAAATGCAAAGAGATGCAACGTCTTCGCAATGCCAGGGGATCTAGCCTATCAGATAGAACATGGTCGTCGATGATACGAGCCGCTCTTCGTTGGATACAGTCAAATGGAAGGAGCTGACACTGGGGTGCCCCCGCCCAGAGATGAGAGTAGAGCTTCTTGTGCGGTATGACATATTTTTTTTATACCTTAATTAGTTTTTTCAGGGAAGACACCTGCCGTAATAAAGTTGGGAGTGTAAAACTCTATCAAAATACAAAATAAATTTAAAAAAATCCCGTGTTTGGAGAACATGATTTTGGTGTTCTTATTCTTATCAATCCGAAGGTAAGAACGATGGCAACCATTTGATATCTACTTCTGGAAAACATTAAGTTAATTCAATTTGAAATTCAATTGAAAAATTAAGTTAATTTGGGGAATAGTACATTCCCCAAACTAAACTACAAATTGAAGGAAAACGTTTAATATAGAATAGTTTATTTACAAATTTAAAATAATAACAATAATAGGCGAATTTTTTTTGTTAAACTTATAAACTATAGACTGAAGTGTCATAACCGGCGGCCGCGACGTTGTAGTCGATCCAATTTCGTAGACCCGCTACGTCGACGTAGACCCCAGGCAAATTGTCCTCGCCGCAGCCGATGCCCCACGCTACCATTCCACTCTGAACATACCGCTCCGATTGAAACTGGATAAAATAAGAAAAAGTAAAGTACGTAAGCAGTAGTTAACAGTGGTAGAGCCACGCATCAACTTTTGTTGCATGAATGGGCCGGCTCGACCGGGGCAGTACCACGACCTCAAAGAATACCGGCGTGAAGTAGAAGTCTAACAAACTTCTGCGTTTCGTCTGGCGAGTGCCGGTAAGCGGAGGCCCACACCCCCCCTCCCCCACCCCCAATTCTGGGGGGGAGGGCACTCTAAGGCCGGCAACGCATCTGCTATGCCTCTGGTATTGCGGGTGTTCACGGGCGGCGGTAAACACTTACCATCACGTGAGCCACCTGCTCGTTTGCCTCCCTTTTCTATATAAAAAACAACTAGTATCAGTTACAGTAATCGTGTGTCAAGAGACTCCCAGAGTGTAGACTTTCAAAACTTATGTACGAATTATACTATTGGATTGGACATAAAGACGGCGACAGGCTCAACACCTTTCACGCTGCCCCAAAATAAGCTCTGGGGAAATGTGGGTCGAAAAGAATAAATGGTATAATTATTGTGCAGTAGACCTACTATTGCTAAGGAAAGTAGCATAAGCGCTTAGAGTACTCATTGCTGGACAAAGCCTTAAACAAAAAGGCCAAAGGACTTATTCCTGCGGTCGAGTGACATTTGGACGTGAACGAGTTTCAAGGTGTCACCAGCTGTGTGTGTACTGGTGTTCGATTCCTGATCGGTCAGCGGTGAAAACTTACCGCTTTGTGTATAATTTCGGAACTGGGAATTTATGATATCATCGCTGTTGCTGTATTCCATAGCACAAGTGTATTAATTGTCTTTTTACTTTAAAAATGTCATCACTACACAGAAAGTTCCGCATATGTACCGGAGCGCGCGGCGCAGGTGGTGGTTAAAGAAAAAAAAGTAAAATAAAATATAGGGTATAAAAAAAGTTGTTTATTTCAATAACTTTTTTCCTCAAATTTTCGAACTCGGGTCTCTTGACTCGAAATTCCGACCGCCTAACCACTCGGCTATCGTGACTCAGGTGTTATATTCTATGCATGGGGGCCCGCAAGGTTTCTCAAGAAGTATTATTTATATAGTAGTTTGTAAACTGCATTTTGGGCTAAATCTGAAGATTACCTTTTTTACAATGAACCAAATTATTTATTTTAATTGCAAAAATAAGAGGGCGGGAAATTTGGAATCCGCATCAGGTGCTAATCACTTACGCTACGCCACTGGAGACAACACACCAGAAACCTTTGTTTGAAGATGGTTGACTATGTTCATGGGCTAGAGAAATTAGTTAGTATCCTATATACGTAACCAAAATAATCATACAGGTCAATCCGATATACAAGTTGGTAGTGGCCCTGCCTTCGAAACTTAGGGTTACGGGTTTCGAATTTCGCTAGGGGCAAATATTTGTGCGAATATTAATGTTTTTAGTCGAATCATTGATGTTTATATGTTGATAAAAATAATGATATATGTAAATATAATATGTATAATGTTTCGTTGACTCGAACGACGCGTGGTTCACGACAGTCTCATCACCAGTGATGTTGTCCTAAAATCAGCTTCAATGAAGTTTAGGTCGAATGAACTCAATTGTCGAGACCTCCCACTACAAATCTTGGCTCAAATAGACTTAATTGTCTCGACCTTTCTTTACCCCGAAATTTGGGGTAGCAGAATATATAAAAGATACCTGTATGGGGCACATAAGTGGAGATCCACCGTCTCCTTCGCAAGTGTCCCTGCCGCGCTCCCCTCCCGCGCACATGAAGGTGGAGTGCAGCTGGAAGTAGGGGCCGAGCCTGCTGCGACGCAACTGTCTCTCGCAGACGCGACGCTCCACTACCGGCAACTCTACCTGTGGAATTCAATTTGGTTTTTGAAAATCAGGCTTGCGCACCACCACCATCTTCCCGTGGTTGTCGTGTAGAGTAGACAACTCAAGCCTAACGACTGATAACTCCGCCGTGTGGTATTAGAAAGAAAGAAGAAAGAAAGAAAGAACTATTTATTTGATACACACATTTACAAAAGAAACTTATAAGATAATTACATGGTTATTTATTTATTAGTATATGAACAGTACCACTCTCTCTCTCTCTCTTCCTGTGGATGTCCTAAGAGGCGGATAAGATAAAAGACAAGAGAAATGACAGATGGCGGGATAACGATTGTGATAAATACTAGACAAAATCCAGCAACCGGTGACAGGCAGTAGTGTCTAAGATGCGATGTGTCTGGTACTACTATCATCAATCGCCATTCCAAGCCTGGCGATATCGGTAAACCCTCCTTTACGGCAGCGGCCTACGTCCTGCGGTAGAAGTTCATCGGCCATTATGATTATGATGAATGACAGGGCGGGGTAATATAGAATTAAATTAACAGACGTTGTTAGGAACAGCGTCTAGGGTGAAAGACTTGTAGTGCTTGTGGCTTTAATTGCTTACGACCCTTGTTTGCCACCCTCAAAGTTTGGTCAATTTAATACTGTTTACCGCAACGTTCTGTAAGCAGGAGACTGTTAAATAATATACAGACCGACAAACACCAATCTTGCCAGCTACCTTGATATGTCGACCTTTCAGGGGTTCCTCGGTTTCTAAAGCATCGGGAATGACGCGTGAATGTTAATATGTTTTCGAGCAGGTTTGACTGTCGGTACATAAACCATTGCTGAATGTTACGTGTACCGAAGGCTATAGGCTAAGATTGTTATTTTACCTTCTATTATGATTATACGGTTTTCGAAACAGAACAAAACCTGTGCCATTTGACAAATTATCGTTCCTTTGCCGAAAATAATGGAAAGTGTTTATAATAAAAATTAAACTGTAGAAAAAGAAAGGAACTAAAAAGCAAAAACTATTTTAGTCTGTCTTTCTCTAATAAAAAATAATAAAAAAATAATTTCACGGCATTCCCAATACGGGGGTAGACATAGGTCTGCACAAAAAACGATGTAAATCGTACACAAGTTTTTGAAAAACCCCGTTGGTGTGGCCTGCCACCTGCGGATTGAACTCGGGACTCTTGACTCGAATTCCGATCACCCAACCACTCGGCTTTTTGGTTATGGCAAACCCTATCATACGGGATTTTAACGACGGGACTGTCGTGGCTTTCTGGAAAAAGAAACTAACCTTTTTAAGGATGACCTGATAGCGTCCTTCCTGTCCAAACTTGTCCTACCCCCAGCCGGAAGCGAAGCATCGAATGCCCGCGGGCGCTCTCTGCCCGGGCGGCGGTAGACACGCCAGGCCCACGTTGGCCGCCAAAACCATCGGAAAGTTAAGGAAGAGCAGCGCGATGTCGTAGTACAAATTCCCTGTGACATAAATAAATACATACATATATAGGGACAATGTCACTTGCAATGAGACAACTCTTAGACAAAGATGGGGTAGATACAACTAGGTTAAGAACGAGTGTTATGTAATCGGAAACAACGACAAATACCCAGACCCGAGACAATGTTGAGTGTTTCCTGTGTTTCCTTCAAACCTGTGTGTGTGACCAAAGAGCTGGTGACTACACGAAAACCGGTGTAGACGCTACACCTCCACGCTCCTCGTCGTGTATGTATGTTTGTATGTTATCGAGATATGAATAATAAGTCTTTATACCACCTGGCAGGTGGTGAGCCTGTTGCCGTCTAAGCTAACGATGTGTATAACTTATAAGCATCTATAATTTGAGTACAAACATAAATACCCACGGCTCAAATGTATGCCGCTAGCGAGGTTCGAACCTACGATCCGTAGCTTCGAAGACAGTCGCTACCAACTACCCACTAGGTACTCCTTTGTTTGTTGAAGCTTAAATAAATAAATAATAAATAATTTATTTAGATGTAAAAAAATTATAACATTTTTTTGTAACTTACTCTTATTAAAATTGGTATGTATCACCATCTTCACGACGTCCCGATCTTGGTGTGGGTACGGCTCTTTATTGGTCTGCGTGTCCCACTCTCCTGCGCGGACGTGCAGCCGCTTCCTCCCCATCACGTGGTGAGCCGTGGTGAGCACCACGTTGGGGTGGATGAGGGAACCTCCCCCAATGTAGATGCCCATATTTTGACCAGACTGTATGTTGTCTTTCAGCACTGGTTCTGTCCTGCTTAGTTGGAAAAGAAAGCATTTATATTTTTAAGAAATATTGGGAAAATGTTATGGTGCTATGGGAGGAACATTTCTCTAAATGGTAAATTTAAATTTGTTGTAAGAAACTCACTTGTACATGTAGCGACATCTATGTCTGTCTATATTTGTTTATGTCAAATAAAAGCTCTAAAAGAGAATTATAAATAGAGATCCTACATCGCGCTACTGAAGTTTTCGCCGACACTACCCGGCATTCATTGTTGTGCGTATTGAAAATCTTAAAAAATGTTACTATAAGTACATACTCCTCCTTCTTTCCCACCCCATCTGTCGAAGGTATTTTTGTTTGCTTTCACGTCACGACGTTATAAGTTCCACTAAGGTAGAAAATAGAGTAAAACAACTTGAAAAGAGAGATGTAGACTCTCTTTCCTTTCTCTCGCAGGTCTCATTTGATAAAGCTGTAAAATCCACACGGGGCCAAAAGCCGATGACCTCCGTGCACTAGTGGCGTATACACCGGTTTACATA
The DNA here is from genome assembly GCA_029286605.1 of Sericinus montela. Classification (NCBI taxonomy): domain Eukaryota; kingdom Metazoa; phylum Arthropoda; class Insecta; order Lepidoptera; family Papilionidae; genus Sericinus; species Sericinus montela. The sequence continues at coordinate 868,485 of JAGSMR010000118.1, read as the reverse complement.
GTGTAATTAGCTCTGAGGTCCCTGGTTCGATTCCCGGACGGGTTAATGTAGAAAATCACTTTTTCTACATAGTCTCGGGTCTGGGTGTTACTGGTTCGTTCGTTGTTTCGGATTCCATAACACAAGTGTATTACCTACTTATTTTGAGATAAGAGTGTCTTGTCCCTCCTGTATTCATTTATTTATTTATAAAAATAGGAGAACGTGGACATTTTTAAAAGATATGCGGTAAGTCTCCTTCTGAGATGCGATTCCGTCCCTCCCCATCCCTGGCTTTCCTAAATCAGGGACGGATGGGTAACAAAACCTTTTCCTCTACGTTAAACAAAAAAAAAAAAAACACGGTAAAAATTTTAAACAATTGTAAAATCAATGTAATTTGAATGTAGGTATGTAATATGAATGTGTTTACGTCAAAATGGCGACCATCCACGGGAACTCGGCAAACTTGGCCTCCCCATCGACGTCGCCCGTGGTGTGCAGCCCAACACCGTTAGGGTTCCTCCAGCCGCATCCCTGACGCTGTAGGTAAATAACAGTAGTTCACGAAATGTCAATTTATAATATTTTTATAAAATAGGCTCCAGTGAAAGGACTAAATTGTATAGACTTCGGGCTACTCCTGAATTGCAAAATGCATGAAGATATAAAAGAAATAAAATAATCATGATGTTTATTTTGTTTTTTACGTACGTACATTTCGTTTTTATATTTCAAGTATAGTGATGGCATTTACCTAGTAAGCAATGAATATTACCTACGTAAAACACTTACAAGCAGTTGTCAAAGTAATTGTTAAATACTGTCGTCACCACTACGTTTGTTAATTAACATTCAACGTACATAGTAATATCGAATCAGTTTCTTAAAAAACTAAATAATTTAGTTCAAATAAATAAGTATAACTTATAAATAAAGAAGATTACTTAAATATATAAGAAGAATATTTAAAGTGATTTTCAGATTTTATCGAGTTTTTTTAGTTTTTTATAAAATTATTTGTATATGTATTTAAAAATGGTTTTAAAAAAGTTAATAAAAACGCGTAATAACCTGAAAATAGTTTTAAATCTGTGTAGTCTTCGCGTAAATACAGGAAATCACAAAATAGGAATATTTTGTACAGATATCGATTGTATATAAATCAATGACAGAAATATGTAAGTTGTTGTTATAACTACTTCGATTCAGACAACATATATAACGGCCTATTAAAGTCCGCTGCAGGATATAGGTGTCTCCCATACATTGGCGATCGCAGTAGCAGACCACTCGTACCTCAGACGCTGCCGCTGCATCTTTGGTCGGATTATTTTGGTCTGATATTTTTAGAGATGGTTATCGCGCCATCTATCGGTTGCCTGTAACTAATAACGATGTTCTGAGCTGTCGCTTCTTACGTCAACCACGGCAAGAAAAATAGTGGCAATATTCTTACATTGTTACCACAAGGTACTACTAATTCGATTTATTAGTTTCATAATATTCTGTATAAAACTCCGTCGCAAATTTCTGGTAGGGTTATTACTATTTAGTTAGAACTGTAAGGCGTTACGCTGCTCTAATACGAAGTGTTACTACAAGTCTACAAGTGTTTTATTTTTCATTAGATCTACATCTGTAACAAATTATAAATATATTACCTGTGATATTGGACGAAGCGGGGGTTTGGGCACCAGTTGCACATCGGGGGGTAGGCAGCACGTGTCAAGGTATGAGGAACACGGGCCGTCGCGGATTCTATAACAATATTATAGAGTTACATACATACCTTTACGCAACATCTCTGAGTGGGTAGCCAGGGAGATTAATAATTGCTTAACGTAAAATGCATTGATACTAGACTTCCTCCTGGGGATCGAGCTCAGGTCACCAAGTTCGAAGCCACATCACCCAATTCTCCTATCATCGCAATAATAACTGGTTACGATGCGCGTGTTTATGAATATACAACCTTTTCTCCTTTTCCAGGAAGGCGACTGATGAAAAGCTTTCAAAATGTCATTGATCAATCACCTCTAGCCAATTTCTTTCATAGCTCCATCTTCCCTTTTTACAGTCCCTCTGTGGTTGAGTGTATATGCATCGATACACAGTATAAGTAGCAAGATTATTTATCCTTCACTTTTATTAGTTTCATAATTTCGTTTTTTTTTTCTTTTTATAATATATTATAAAAATTATTAACATTATTCAGGAGGTAATATTTTATGTTACTTGATTTATATATAATATTGCAAATTGTATACACTCTTATATCATAAATAATACAATGTTATAAACATGTTTAGACTAATTTGCACTTCTTTTGAAAATTCCAGTCTGGCCGGGTTTCCTGTTGTTTGAATTATGATCAGCCCGGCTTGCACTATAATTTCTTACATAAGGTTTTGGGATTTAAACTTATTACTTACTAAGTAGTTAATGTTTAAGATACTTGGACTGGAACTTACGTTGTAGTGGAAAAAAACATTTATTTATTATAATGTTGCCAGGCTTAGCACATAATACGTATATAAATCAAAATACATACATACATAAATATATTAACAATCTAAATCACTGCAAAAATTTGAAATGAAATGTGAAATTTATTGGCCTTTGTACTAACAGTCACAAATCGACCAGTCTCAATTAGGGTTGTCTTTGGTTTTGTTTGCTGTCTTTGGTTTTTTTTATAGAAAAGTTAGGAAAAAGAGCAGGTGGCTCACGTGATGGTAAGTGATAACCGACGCCCATGAACACCCGCATTACCAAAGGCATAGCAGATGCGTTGCCAGCCTTTGAGAAAGGTGTGGGCCTCCGGTTACCTGCACTCACCAGACGAAACGCAGAAGTTTGTTAAACTTCTACTTCACGCCGGTATTCTGTGAGGTCGTGGTACTTCCCCGGTCCAGCCGGCCCATGTATGCAACAATAAAAGCTGATGCGTGGCTTTACCACTGTTGATATTGGTACGATGATCCAACTCACCTGATATCTATCAAGTAGCTGCCATCAATATTCGCAGTGCTGTTCTCATTGCACAGGTAGTACATGACGCACTCGCCGAACTGCCTGTCTCTGGTCATGCAACGCTCAATCTGATCCGCTGAAGTCAAAGTCAAAATATTTATAGCTTCTTAAGTGTTAAAAGACGTAATTTCCGTTTTTTAAAGAGAAAAAGAGGTAATTTTATTTAATTTTTTAATTTACTTACATTTTTTATTTTATTTATTTATTTGCATAAATATATACATACATTGGAGATCAGACTATAAAGTTCCCATTTGAAGTTCTTAAAAATACGTAAATAATAAATAAATATCTTCACGGGTTCAATACCTTCACGGGAACAATTCCCAATACACGGGTAGACAGAGGTCTAGTCTAGACAATTGAGTTTAGTCTAGACTACTGACTCCAGTCTCTAGACAGTATACAGTGTACAGTCATAGTAGTCCGACTACTGTCCTTCCCGTACAAATGGAGTTTTCAAAAACTTATGTACGAATTATATCGTTGCCTTGGACATGCAGACAGCGACGGGCTCACCACCTGTCACGTTGTCTCAAAAATATCTTCGGTGGTAGGTCGGTCGTTAGATCTTAATTATCTAAAAATATGTCTATGTATTGGGAATGGCGTATTTCTTCTTAAATACGGATTGTTGCATATTAATTTTAAGCAAACATCTCTGTCTGTTCTATTCTAAAAAAAATGAATTAAAAACGTAAACCCACCAGTGTTTACCATTGGTGGCGATACAGTTGTTCTGGCGATGTTCTGTAAATGCTCCATGATGGAGTCTAAATCACCGCCATCCACTTCAGCTCGGCTTCCAGCCACCACAGCAAACGCGATGAGGAAAAAATGCATCTGGAAATTTAAGAAACAAAGCTAGTGGTTACGTCGTTAGAAAAGTTGTCGTTGCAAAGTAAGCAGCTTAAGCACTTGAATTATGGAATCAGAAACAACGTAGCTACCACAAATACCTAGACTCGAGCAAATGCTTTCTATACTGATCCGAACGGGAACCCGGGACCTCAGAGCGGGCGACACCATGAGAACCGATGGGTGCGCTACTCGTCTACTGAGATGGCGTCGTCCCTTTAACTTCACCTTGGTATATATCCGTTTCTTCCCATGCGTACGAGAGACGACTAAGGGAAAATTCTTGAAAATTAAATCTGTTGTCGATAGATGGCGGAATCGACTACTTCTTCTTCTTCTTCTTCTATCGGAAATAGCCCTCTCTCCGAATCCATTTTCACGATTTACATTTTATTCACTTCTGTCGCGCTACAGCATAACGTTAACGATATTAATGAAATCTTTCTAATTTTGTTTGTAAATAAATTATTTTAAAAAGTAACGATAGCCTGGTGATTGGGTGATCGGAATTCGAGTCGAGGGAACGGAGTTCGATCCCCAGGTTCGATCAGCGTTCCCAGGCACTTACTACCAAATGGTTTTTTCAAAACCTATGTACCATTCATGGTTTTTTCAAAACCTATGTACGATTCATATCGTTGGCTTGGACAAAAGTCAGCGACGGGCTCACCACCTGTCACGTTATCCCAAAATATCTTCGGTAGAAGATTGGTCGAAGAGTCTTAATTGTCTTTATTGTCTAGATTAGGCCTCTGTCTACCCTTATATTGAGAATGGCGTGAAGATGTTAATTTTTTCTAATTTTGATTTTTTTTCTTTTCTTTTGTATCTCTATTTGTTTCCTTTTGTTAGTCTCTGTTTTTAGGTCAGTTTAGTTTTGTAGTCTCAGAGGCATAGCAGATGCGTTGCCGGCCTTAGAGTGCCTCCCCCCTCCCCCAGAATTGGCCTCCGGTTAACTGCACTCACCAGACGAAACGCAGAAGTTTGTTAGACTTCTACTTCACGTCGGTATTCTGTGAGGTTGTGGTACTTCCCCGGTCGAGACGGCCTATTCATGCAACAACAAAAGCTGATGCGTGGCTCTACCACTGATTTGGTATTTGTACAAACGAGAAATTCTCTTTTCAAAATCTTTTTTATGGTTTCCCTGGTTTTTTCCGTTCCTATTAATACTGAGACATAATCCTCAATTATGTATGCTGTCCGGCCTTTTTATCCGACAAACTATTTTAGTAATAATGGCCACTACAACATATATAAATAACAATATCACGCAATTTCCACTACAGGGATAGACAGAGGACTCTATATAGTCTAGACAAATAAGTCTCTTTGACCCACCTTCCACCGAAGATATTTTCGGGACAACGTGACAGGTAGTGAGCCCGTCTCCTTCTTTATGTCCAAGCTTATAATTCGTGCATAAGTTTTTGAAAAACCCATTGGTACAAGCCTGCCTCCTGGGGATCGAACTCGGGTCTCTTGACTCGAAATTCCGACCACCCAACCACTCGGCTATCGTGACTTTTTGGCCACTATAATAAATACAATGGCCTTGATAGGTTTAGTGATCGGAATTTAAATCAATAGATCCAAGTTTGATATTTAGAAGAAAAGCTGGTACGGATGAATTTGTCGTGTGATTTGTATTGTTACCTTGGACGCGAAGGTCACAGGCTCACCACCCGTTCCAGATTCATGATGTAAAAATATATACAAAATATTTCCGTTGAAATGTGAGTCGTAAAAACTAGGTTTGTCTAGAACTCCGGCTACTCCAGTATTGGGAAAAGCGTGAACATAAAAATGTGCTATTTACTGAAGATGGAGTTCGTTCAAAGGAGGAAATTCTAAAAAAAAATATTGACACTAATTTAAGACCCGATGTTTTTAATGTGGGTAAATACGTTTGATAAAGCTGGTCGTTATAATAAAGATGATAACTATGTAATTAATAAGCGATCTGCTCTTCCATCATTATGTTATAAGGAGTTATAGTTTGGATGTTTGTATGTAGGGTAATCTACGGAACTGATACATTTTTTTTCCACAAACATTTCTCTTTCCTAAACTAAGCAGCTAAATTACTTTTCTTAAGGAATCGGAAAGCATGTATCTAGAAAAATTATTTACTAGAGTGACCCATCCCTGAATCGAAACCGGGACCTCAAAGCTGGCAACACCTCGAAAAAACGGCTTGCACTAGACTACGGAGCTAATCAATAATTTTATGTCAATCTTATATCAATAAATTTATATATATATATATATATATATATATATATATATATATATATATATATATATATATATATATATATATATATATATATATATATATATATATATATATATATATATATATATATATATATATATATACAAACACTTTATTAATATGTATGTAAATATGTATATATAATATTATATTTGTTTTAAAACGTTTATAGAACAAAAAAGGAGAGAAATAGAAGAAGGGGTTCTGCTGTTTAAATCGAAGCCGCAACCTTTAGCTTCGAAAGCGGAGTAACAACCAACTAAGCTATCGGATCGTCAGAGTGTCATTTTAGACTTAATCTCCACACGGTCATTTCTTAGAAACCATCACTTTCACCTTTCATAAGTAAATTAATGAAGGTTGTTGATTTCGCATGCTTGATGACAAGATGAGGGTTGAAAATCTTCAATTTCGAAGTTGTACTGGCGAGTATGTTGGTAACCTTATTGTAACTTTTGATTTTCTTATTAAATAAATCTGATTCTCTTATTACTTATTTGACTATACTTATATATTTAACGTGGAAATGCAACCAGCATTCTTGGTACCATGCCATGAGGAGTAGGGCTCTACGATTATAATAGTTTTTAATCAATAAGTATTGTAAATATTAACACATTTTTTACTGTAAATAAAAAAAATAGTAAATAAAAAAAAAACTTCAAGTATTTGTTTGTAATATCTGTTCTAAATATATCAAAAATACATAACAATATGTGACATATATTTATTTATTTATATATATATATATATATATATATATATATATATATATATATATATATATATATATATATATATATATATATATATATATATATATATATATATATATATATATATATATATATATATATATATATATATATATATATATATATATATATATATATATATATATATATATATATATATATATATATATATATATATATATATATATTTATTTATTAGGTTGTATGTACACAAATTGGAGAAAAGAATATAAAGTTTCCATTTGAAGTTCTTAAAAATATGAAAACACCCTGAAAGTGTATATAGCATTTTGATTTTCGTTGATATTTATTACATTAAAGCATATCATAATTAAGTAATGAATTCTTTTATATAACTGCTGATCTTATTAAATCCTCCTATTACCTTATTATCCACGCGGGCAAAAGCGCAGGCTGAATGCTACTTACATATAACAGCGAAAGGTCATACGCTATTACGAAATCTTTAAAGTATTTGACCTTTTAAGATTATGATTAGATTAGAAATTTCTCATTGAGATGAATGCTGAATACAAGACGACAGATAAGAATGGGTTTTTGGAAACTCCACACGTAATGGTGTAGAATGGCCATTCCCAATACAGAAGTAGACAGAGGTCTAGACTATTAAGTCCATTCGACACACCTTCCGCCGAAGACACTTTTGGGTCAACGTCACGTGTTAGGGCCCTTCGCCGTCTTTATGCCCAAGCCAACGATATAAATCGTACATAAGTTTATGAAAAAACCTATTGGTACGAGCCTGCCACCTGGGGATCGTACTTGGGTATCTTAACTCGAATTCCGAACGCACAACCACTCGGCTATCGTGACTGTATATCGTGAATCGCGAGTGAAAATTTGTTTTTCTTCTTGTGTTTCTTCTGGTGAAAATTGGTGTTTCTTCTTTTGACTGCAATTTTACACGCTTTATATTAGCTTCACTTATATGTTTGTACTTTATGACTTCTTTGGGCGCGATCTGAGGGTCTAACCACTTTAAACGGCCAGATTTCGTTCAAACTTTGTAGATTTATCGAGGACCGATGCCAATACACTAATTTGGTAAAAAAAAACTAAAAAAACACGCTTTTTATAGAAAACCGAACTAAAAAATAGAAAATAAATCTTAATAAATTTAAATTAAGGATAGCGTTAAAAATTTCAATAAATATAAAATAAAAATAGTGTGAATAAAAAAAAATATTTTATATTGAAAAAGCGTGGGCCGCATGGTGTAAACTTAGTTTCTTAATTGACTTACTTACTTAATTGTCAATACTTTTATATGAGTAGAGTGATTATCATTTTGATAATACCTTAAAAAGCACCCCACGCTTTTTTACTCACACTATTATTAATTTAAATTTATGTTCTATTTTTTAGTTCAGTTTTCTGTAAAAAAGCGTGTTTTTTTTTAGTTATTTAAACTATTATTTATTAAAAAGTTCAAGAACATTTTCGGATATACACCCTGCGGGCATTAAAATAGGGATGAAAGTTTGTACAATCTCTTTGAAAGTTCTTACACTTGTGCTTATGGAATTTTGTAATAAAGCTTTTGATTAACTCATTTACGAATGCTATTTGTATTAAATAATTAAAAATATTTCGGTTTTTTGATAGTCAAATTGTCACTTTCATGGGCAATAGCTATTTTATAAATTTTACTTTATAGTTGATACTTATATTAGAGCTTACCTTAACAGTTACGTCCAATTTAATAAAACACCTTTTTTCACACAATATTCAAATATCACGTAAGATTAAAAAATTTTTTTGCTACACTTAATTTTTTTTCACTCAAAAGGCATTAAAATAGTATTTATATTCGGATAGTATTTATTACTAATATCTATTCTTGACAGTACCTCCGGTTTTAAAAAAAAATACTTCCAGCTTTTGTGTTACTTTTTTTATTTAGTATTTTTGATGACTTAAACACATGCTTTACGGTTTTTTTTAAATAACAGCACCTCTTCGTCTACTAATCGTCGTATACTGTGTGTCGTATCTTCTTTGCTACTTATTAAATTACCAATCTCATTAAAGTTTTTACTTAATCTATTAGCGATAATTAAATAGCACAGATAATTAATATTTATTACGTCCTAGTGGATTTACGGTTTATTACCGAGTATCTATTATATACATTTATATTATAGTATATATATTCCTCCGAGTGAATACTGGTTTTAACCCATCTACAAAAAAGACAGAACAGCAATGGTTTTAAGTGTATAATTTAATGTTTTTTTGTAAGTTTTTTAATATACACCGTTATCTTTTTAGTTACTCTTGCCATCATATATAATTTTGTCTTTTGTTAAGGGTGGGAGGGAACGGTGTCGTCATAGTGTGTTCATGGGGACGGAGTTGACTTAAGTGTTGTACAAATAAAAATCTTAAATTTTCATAGCACGCCTATAGGATTTAACAACGAAATTGTCGTTTTGTTTGCAAGCATAACTTTATTGTCTTATTATTTCTGTCAATTGAAATTTTCATCTAAGCAATCGATGGATTGATTCGTGAGGCAAATGTAAAAGTATTTTGCATTGCCCGATTGATGTCCGAAGTCCTGGAAAGGTTCTTCGGAGGAGCTTGTTATTCCAATCCAGATACTCGTGGGTTTCAGACCGCCCATAGTACAGTTTGGACTAGCGCGGCGTCGTTAACAAGAAGATCCGCGATTAAACAAAGTTGGCTGGATTTTAAAGATGATCTGAAGATGGAATCCCGAGAAAATTCCCCCCGTTATGAATGTATTTCGAATTTCAACACTTTTGTGATGGAATTAAGCCTTTGAGCCTATGAGTCATTATATAAGGATGCTAAACTGATGATAGACGCCACTTCACTCCTTAACGGTTAGGAGCTAGGCAACAATATACAATTTGTTGACACATACGAGTATTGCCCGGTACATAGGATTCGTTGATAAGACTACTAATCGAAATAATTGAAATAGTTTCCATCGACTTTTTGGAAAATTTGCGCATAATGTAGGTACTACGATGAATGATAATGACGATCATCATTAAAACAACATGACATATAAAAAAAATTAAATAAAATATGTTCACGCTATGTCCAATACATTGATCATAAATTATTGAAAAAAACGTCATATTATTTTAAATTTATTCAGTAAATATATCAAACTGTTTGAAATACAAAAAAAATGTTTACAGCAATAATTTGAGAATTTACATTTACCAAAATAACAATAATTCTTAAGCAAATAATAAAAGAGATTAATTAAAAAGGAAACGTTAATAGATTTTTATGAAACATGTCAAAAGTCATCATCCGTGTAGCAATTTTTTTTAATTCTAGCTTAAAATATCTAGATTTTTAATAATTTTTAATCCCACTGGTAATCTGTAAAAGAGCCTAACCGCCTGTAAAATAGAGTTTTGGCTCCATTTTGTTATTAAGATCCTTCCATCTAATGGCATCTGTTGCACCACAAATTAATGCTGTAGTGTAATTTGGACACGACGGATTTTGATTGATCCTCCTGGTACCATCCGCATAAGATAAACGTATATGCTCCACCTGTGTTAAAATTATAATTTGCCATCAGGAAGGTAAGTATTAATTTGGATCAGTGTAACTGACGTTGAGTATAATGCATTTCAATCGAGTTTGTCTCACCCACCAGCAAGTTGCCTTCACATATTTAAATGGTTAGAAATTGAAACTGAGAGTTTCAAAGATGTTTTTAAATAAAATTCATAGAGGTCAGACTGCCTGCAGCACGATCATCAAGGAACCCGGCTTGGACTAAACTACTGAGATGTGAGTCAAACCAAGACGCAGGGCATCTCCATAATGATAAACGTTATTTTCCAAACCAGCGCCCTACGCGCAATGTCGCTGAAAACCATCATCCATACGGCTATCACCGGTCACTCGCCATCTCGAGGTCTCCCCACATCTACAGCAAACATCCACACCTCTAACCTCCATCTACTAGAACCACACGATGCGCTGATTTAAGGTAAACAACGATATATGACCGTCCCGAAACGCGTTACAGTATCACGTATCATAATGTAATTAAAACTAAGAGACCAGCCACCAACGACCAACTCAATGATATGTCTAACAATTAGACAAGGCAATGAGGACGTGTAAATCTCTTAATAAAATATCCGTGCCGATTTTTTTCAATTGGCTACTATTACTATATATTGAGAACATTGTACTGGAATAGTCTAAGTATTTATTAGAGTCTAATATGAAGGCATGCACATGAATCTTGTTGTTCAAATATAAATAATAATTAAATGGTTTCGATTCGAAAACACCTCAAGTTAGGAAAACATGTACATTGAATGTATGTTGAATTTTTTGCACTTCAATCTTTATTGAGTCTACAATTTTTGAATAGTTATGTGTAACTTCAAAGTCTCATTGTCCTATAAAAATTATAATATAATTATGTACTTTTGTACTACCACGTTTGTTTAGTGACAAATTGATCTACCTCAAATTTCTCTTTGTGCTACATTTACTGATATAGTTAAGTCGTCAAAGTACGAATAAGTTGTTATTGTTATAGATATAACCAGGCGCTAAAAAGTTTTGTCTTCTTGCCGTGCTAAATTTACAGGCGCATAGGAATTAAGTTATAAAAATAAAATTAGGGCGATAAGTAAGAAATTCTTAGAAATCCTTAGAAAACCTTCTGTGAGACTGCCTCTGGCTTGCTTAACTAAATTAATGAGGCATGCCTCAATTGTCAAACTTATTTTGACAGATTACTTATTTTAATAAATGTCATAGAAGCTTAAATTAATAAACGAGAACATGCGTACTAGTTTCATGCGCAGTTAGCGTAATTTAAATATTTTTAGTTAAATTTAAAAAGAGCTCTAAATCTTGTCATATGTACACTCGCTGCCGGATAAAAGTATGACATTGCAAACTGTGTGACTTTTTTTTTACAAAGAACAATAGCTTTGTATCAGGAACATACAATTATCCTGTCAGAAGTCGCTATTTTGATGTGAAACATCTATAGGCTCACTTGTAAACCGAATTGTTGGCGTGGCGACGCTTGCCGTGGCGACAGGTCGCCACGCTATGCAAAGGTATACTAATTTACACCCTATTACCTGAGAGTTAAGGTTTATAGTTAAACACTGAAATCCCTTTTTTATATTTAATTAATTATATTCATATTATTCATATTAGTAACTATATAAATTATATTAAGATTTCATTTTTACATGAAAGGTCATTTCCTTATAGTCAAAGAGGTTCAATAATTTTTAAAACGAATAAACATAAACTACCATTAATTTTAGCTGGAGATTTTAATGTAAATTTGCAAGAGCTGAATCAATGCCATTAATGACATTTCTTCAAAAAGAATTTCAATTGCAAATCAACAACAATCCAAAAGAATCTACTACCAAATATGGAACACCTATAGATGCTGTATTTGTGAGATATCTTGATAATGTTTCATCCAATACTTTTGTAACGTAGTTTAGTTATCATTGACCAATCGTCACAGTAATACCGGCAGATGAAACATCGAATATAACTATTACTGAACTCACAGAGAGAGAGAGAAATTATTTAAATTGTGGCCACTTAATATTAATATCGAATTTTTATATCAAATGTAAATAAATGTTTATTTAATAAAGTTACCATTTTCTGTAAGAAATTCGTAATACTTCATTTTTTCATTAGGCTATATTTAATTTCTGTAATAATATTATCTTTTATGCATATTACTTGTACACACACGATGTTTCACATCTGCCAGGCGTCTCATGACGGCTCTCAGTTTTTTTTAATCTATCACTGTTTCGAAACAAAGTTCCTCTGGTGAAAATCAACCGGCGAAATAAAATCTGTAGGTATCCTCGCATACACATATATACTTATACATACCCACATACATAAACTTGATGTTGTGCGTACGCAGGGGGCAGCGACTACTGATCTATCCATAACAGTAACTAAAATATATATATACATAGTAACATACACATATATTTATACAATTATATATGAGAATTTTGGTAGCAGATACTTGTTCTTTAATATACTTAGTGATCGAACAAGAAGAATGACTAATGTCAATAAAAAGAGAGCTAGATACCCCATCCTAGATAGTGGATACTACGGCAAATAGTGAAGGAAACGAAGATTACATAAAATTTATTCCTGTAGTTGTTTGTTTAATTAGAATAATTTTAACTTTTGGCGGAAATTATGTACGGAATGCAGATTTAGAAAGGGTGGTGGTAAATTGTTCCAGCACTTAGTTGCCGCATATCGAAAACTTCCCCTGAAAGAAGCGGAATGATGAATGGGTACCAACAACAATTACCTTGAGGCCCTAGTTATATATTTAGAGCAATTTTCCTGAGCCCAATTTAATTTTTCATATAGATAAATGGGTGTTTTCGACTTGATTGTTCCAAATGTAATTTCCATCGTGAATCCATTTTTAACATCTTAGCTCCGTTAATAAACGGTGACATGTGTACGGGGAGGTATTTTAAATCAATAGCGAGCCAGGCGTTTTACTCTGTATGAGTTTCCTAGAGCGCGCCAAAATACTTAGTCCTAAAACAGCGTCAGCATAGTTAAGCTTAGAAAGGACCAATGACTCGCACAAATTTATGCGTACGTCTGTTTTTAGCACATCTCTAATTTTATATAGTGTTTTCAAACGATAAAAGTATTTTTTACTCTGTTGACTATATGTTTCTCGAAACGCAAAATGTTATCCATGACAACACCTAAATTTCTTGTTTTATTAACTCGATCTATATTAATCTTACTAATTTTAACTGAGAAATTTGGATTTAATATTTTATTAACCTTGTTTTTGGTACCGAACAACATATATTTAGTATTATTAGGGTTTAATACCAAGGTATTTGCTTCTGAACAATCCGCAATACGATTTTAGTCCTCATTTAGTTTTTTTGAGGTTTTATGATACTTTTCCAAGGTTTGAAAGACATTGTATATCGTCGCCATAAATATGATAATTACAATTGAATATATTTTTTAAAGATATCAGCGCTGTATAATATGAATAATAATGGACCTAAAATGGACCCCTGAGGAACTCCTCTTGGCCCTAAGGAACAACACGAAATTGTTTTAGTTCCATTTTCTGTGTTACTTCCACAATTTGCTTGCGATCATTTAACAAACTCTGAAACCACTTGAGTGCTTCAACACTGAACCCATAATATTTTAATTTTCCCAGAAGTAATGATCTATTTATTGTATCAAAGGCCCGAGAGTAGTCCAGAAAAACGAGAACTGTTTCTTTGCCTTTATCTTGAGCACCCAAAATATAACCAACCACATCTGCTAAGGCCGTAGTAGTACTGTGGTATTTGCGAAACCCGGATTATACCCTCGAAAGAATGTTATTACTTTCTAAATATTCAATAAACTGATTACAAACAATCCGTTCCACTACTTTTTTTTTTATTCACTTTATTGCACCTTATAAAAATATATAGGAACAAAAGGCGGACATAATGCTAAAAGCATTCTCTGCCTGTCAACCTTTAGAAACTCGTTCAACATCGAAGGCGGTCACCATAAAAAAGACAATAAAAACAGCAAAGCATAAATATTAAATATAATTAATACGATAATAATAGTAATATACAAATACACGCACATACATACTCACATAAATATACACATATACATATAAATATACATACATAAATACATACTTGGATTAAATAAATGTGAATAGTGAAGATAGAATATTAGGACAAGATAACTATAATGATGATGACAACTCCTTAATTACTTAACAAGGTTTAAAAATAAGCTTTAACATTATTTTTAAATGTAAGTTTACTGCAGGGTTGTCTCAAAGATTCAGGCAGTGCCTTCCAAAGTCGTGCGGCTTGTACAGCAAACGAAGAAGAAGTGAAACCAGAATGGTGAAGTGGAACGGAGAGAGTAAGAGTCTCCGAAGAACGAAGAGGTATATCGTGTGTATGACACAAAAATTGAAACTTTCGTTTCAGATAATCTGGTAGACGGTCGTCGAATAATATAGAAAAAAGTGTAAGGAGTGTCCTGGTGTGTCTTCGTTGACGAATGGGAAGCCAATTTAGCTGAGATCGGAAAGAAGAAACATGATCAAACTTATGAAGGCAGTAGACGAATCGGACACAGTTGTTTACGAGACGATCCAGCTTGTCTAGATGGTTTTCATTAAGATCAGTACAACACACATCTGCATAATCAATAATAGGCAAAATAAGAGACTGCACCAGAATTATCTTTACCTTGATCGGAAGGAAGTTTCTAAGTCGATTCAAAGCAGTCAACTTGGTAATGACTGAACCACTTATTGTGCGTATGTGGTTGGACCAATTTAATGTTGAGTCGATACAAAGGCCAAGGTTTTTTACGCTGTTAGAATATGGGATGCATAATCCATCAAACGTGACAGGAGCAATAGAGCAAATGTCCAGTTTACTTAACTGGCGGACACTTCCGATTAAAATTGCTTGGCATTTATTGGGATTTACTTTAATGCCGAATTTGTTAGACCAATTATTTAATTTAATTAAATCTAAATTAATCTTATTAACTGCACTATCAATGCAATCAACAGAAGTTTGAACATAAATTTGGATAAACAAAGCAGAATACTAATAGGTCGCAAATCCTTAAAGCTATTTACAATGTCTGTTTCAGGAATGGGTTTCACTAAGGCTGTTTTCCACTGTGATTGATATGTTTGAGACGTAATTGACGTATTTAATTTTTGACGTAATTTTTGTAATCGCATGCAAGCTATCAGGAAGTGTGGATAGTAACATCTCTAAGGATACGCCATCTGTACCAATAGCATTGGACTTCAGAGAGCGTAAAATCTTATAACGTTGTCTCCACTTAAAGGTTATATTTCATGCAACTACATACTGTTGACTCGTAATGAAATATAGTTAATAATTGGACTAATGTAGGTCAAACAAATTTTAAACTCTTTGAGACAACAGCTAAACAGTTTAGCTAATACCTAGTAACAAACGAACTTACTTCCACATATGTAATATTGAGTATAACATCTTTTGTGCTTACACGCATTCAGACAGAATTATATTTGCTGTATTTAAGCGTCCGTGATTCACGAATAACCGGGATCGCATAAATGTCTTGTAAGTAATAAAATATCAATTGCAGCTCGAGGTGCCGGTGGTGGGCCGGAATACCTGTCTAAATTTTACGTTCCTCGCGTCTGGGTCCGTATTTTAGGCTTCATGAAACTTTCACTGGTGGGGAACCCAGCAAGGCCACGTGCACAGACGACAGTGGTTCACCACTTGTCAGTCCAATCCCCATAAATATGGGTAACACAAAATTCTATAACTATCCAGTAGCTTCTGACAAAAGATCTATGGTAGCCTGTGGTTGGCATCCGCCGAGTGTTCATCAGACAATTGAGCCTGGGCTGGCGCCAGTCCTAGCGGTGAAGGTAAAAAATAATGAAGACCCTGCGTATGCCGGCTATATATATATATATATATATATATATATATATATATATATATATATACCACCACACCACAAACACCTAGACCGTCCGCGAAGCGAGCCCAGAACCACGGAGCTGACGACACTACTAGGACCGGTGTGTATTCCGGCCGAGTAGACCATGGAGTTCTTCCGGTTCATACTAACGTAAACTCAACGATGGAACAGAATCATTGCCACATGTTGGCAGGGCGACGAGAACTAGTTTTCAACAAACCTCGTTCCTCTCAAGTGCTAACTAGAGAGTAACAGGGTACACTCTGATGAAGTAGTCCTGACTTGCGTCAAAAACGTACTGATCCAGACGACTCCAGCAGACAAGAAGTCTACATCTTCTTCATTTCCAAACTGTATATTTTCATTACCATTTGTTTATCCTCCATCAGTCTCTGAGCAACCGCTACATGCAGCACGGCATGGCAGCGTGGGGTATCGGCTGCGAAGGCTACCCAGCTATCTACGTCGACGTGGCGTTCCTGCGACCTTGGATTGACGAGAAAATGGAAGAAGCCGGCTTCCAAACCGACACATGTTCATTTTTAAAAACAAATTAGTTACCTGTCAATAACAGATTGTTTCCTTTAAACTCCCGACGCAAAAGTGTGTTGTAAGTTTAACATGTGTGGCTGTGTGTGTCTGTGGCATTGAAGTTCTCAAAAAATTTAGAGAATCTATGTTATTTAAACTATATTAGTAAAATATAATAATTTTGCCTATGTTACTTAGTACCAAATAGCTTCGAATCAAATTATCTATAAGGAAAACCTCAAAACTAACATAAACCTCAATGACGTCTGATGTACGATATAAATAGTACAAGTTTATGAAAAAACCAAACAACACGAGCCAAAAGACACAGCAAAGTGGCGAATGGTCACGAATAAGGGGTGATTAATAAATTTACGCTAGGTCTGCCTCAAGGTTTACTTCCATTTTAATTTTTTTCTATAATTTTGAAATTGTGGCTCATAATATATTGATGACTTACATCTTTAATTAATTATTTTAGAGGCTAAATTATTTATATATTAGAGGTTAAACCATTAACTAGCCGAATCTAAAATGATACCGTACCTTAGTAAAGACATAACTAGACCATCAACATTAACTATTTTGGATAGGTTATGAATCGCATAGTACTTCTATGTTTCTTGCAGATATCTTCAGCTTGTGACTTCCAAGTTAATTGACAATTAAAAAAAATTGACTATCAATTAATAAACCTAAAAGTTATGAAAATTTTGTTGTTTCTAATGTTACCCCATTATGGTTCACATTTAAGTTCCTTGGACAAATTTCTCTGACAGAAAAGCATATGTACTTTTGCGTTTTTAATGTTTATAACTAAATTATTACAATTAAGCCAGTTCACTATAGTTTCTTAGGTATTGTTTATATCTGTTTCATAATTTTGGCATTTTATTAGTGCAGTCCTAACGTCGGCAACTAATATTAATGGATGAGGAATCTATCTAGGTAAAGTATCATGATATAAAGTAAAAACAATAATGGCCCAAGAAAACTGCCTTGCGGCACACAGAATTTAATATTTCTTTGAGATGATAAATATTTTAGTTCACGCTTAGATTTTATATTTATTTTATAAACTTCTGTGCATTGCTTACAATCGGTTAAATTACATTTAATTAGATTTAGGGCACTTCCCCGAATTCCATAATCATTAAGCTTACATAAAAGTTTTTGTATAATTATTTATTATGTGTTAATTATTTATTAGTAGTTATAATTTATTTTTAAATACTGAATGAAATAGTAATTTTGAGCATTTTGCTTCAACTTGATTATATTTTTAAATTTCAGTGAATATGCTAGAAACTTCTTATCATTTTCTTCTGTAGGTTCAAGTCTCTGTTGCTGTAACAAATTGCACTGCTTTCTATTGCAAATCCGTAACGTAGGAATTATTTCGTTGGCTTGGACATTAAGACGGCGACGGGCACAGCACCTGTCACCTTGTCCCAAAAATATCTTCGGTGGACGGAATTTAAATTTATTTAAATACATTTTTCGTAACGTTCCAGTTCTAGTATAAACTTCATTTGCTTACTTTTATTCTAAACACCCTTAATTAAATGCACTGAGTCATTTGAGTACTGTATTGCGGGCAAACGCTAGTTGATTATTAACAAGGAAGGAGAATACGACGCAGTGTGGGACGATTAGCACACGAAGCGGTGTTCAAACTAATAGAGAAAAATCTGTCGCTTAGCTTCATGTAATTGTGAACAAACCTTTAATAAAAAAACATAATAACAATAGGAACTTTTTATTATTGTAGTGTACAATAATGTCTGAATTATGAGTTTGGAAAAATTAAAGTGATAAAATACATATTCTGGGTTTTTATATATGTGTGGATAGTATTGGGCGCGCGAACAAGTCGAAGTAGCATCTAACGTTTGGATGATAAGGTAAGTAAGTAAGTAAGGTAATCTATGAAATTAGTAACTTTTGAGACATGGCGGAAGGTTTAATATATCTTTGGACTTTTGGACTTAATTTATAAGTATTTATTGTAATGAAGTTGTCACTCCATCTCGTGGGGGTCTTCCTACACTGAACCACTCGAGAACCTTTTTTCCCCAACGAGATGGGAAGACGACTTGCAAAATGTTGCGGCATGCCGATAGATGCAGGTGGCTGGGGACCGTTCTTTGTGGAAAGCTTTGGGAGAGGCCTATGTTCAGCAATGGACTCTTGATTGGCTGTAAAGAAGAAGAAGAATATTGTAATAAATACCAAAATATTTACAAAACAAAAACTGCACATGTTAATTGAGAAACATATAACCTGACCTGAACAATTTACCATCGAAAAATCATTGAATATTGATTTTATTTCATTTATGTTAAAATAAGTAATGCAAGAAGTTTTGACTTCAATACTTATACTTTTAACTTACAACATATCGATGGCTTGGACATAAAGACGGCGACTAGTTCACCACCACTTGAACGAGTCTTGGGGATCGAACTCTAGTCTCTTGACTTGAATTTCGATCACCCAACCACGAGGCTATCGTGACTTATAAGTGTTTATTACGATTAATAAATATATTATTATTATATACCTTACGGCCTGTAAAAGTCCACTGCTGGACAAAGTACTACCTCTTTTGCCATAATGGCGACGCATGATAGGCGAATTAGTGATTTTGATATGAAAATCTTATCGTACCAATTCTTAGAACCTTTAGGCACTACGACGACACGACACACGCATTTAATACGACATTGGCAGCAACGTCTCAGGTGAATTATAACCGCCAATACGGTTGCTAAGCGTAGCGATTATACAAACCCTACCTTACCGGAGAGATATTTATTCCACAGTGTACTTTTACAGGCCCTTGTGCTGCTGATAATTATATTACTTGCCTTAAGTACTTAAATAAATCCTTTGACTAACTCTAAATCATTAATTTGAGGCTAGTTTTAGGCACATAGGCAGTTCCAGTCGTCCCATTAAGAAAATTTTAAGTAATTATTGTTGTTACTTATCTTCTTAAAAAGAAAGAATGGTTTTTTAAATTCTGAACACTATAAGCGATGCTATATTTAGCATTGCATTATGCTATTGCATAACAAAGATTGCGTATTATCCAGTGGCCAACACACTGGTTTCCATAGTGTCGCTAGCTCTGAGGTCCCGGGATCGATTACAGGACGGGTCAATGTAGACCACCACTTTTTTCACATTATCTCGGGTCTGAGTGTTTGTGGTACCTTAGTCGACTCCGATTCCTTGCGTGAAGATTTCCTTAGTATTATTAAATTATTATCGAACCGATGACTCATGTGTCCAGTGGTCCGTTATTTGGATGACCAAGCAGTTCATCAACTTAAGTATTCAAACGAGGAAATTTAGAATTATAATTAACACTAAAATATACCTGATAACATAAACGTCATTTAAAACGTTCAGTAATGCTAGTCGTTATAAGACAAATCAAAACCACATGTACAATTTAAAGAAATAAATAGATATTTTCACACATGTACCTAAAACTGGCATACATAGGAACTTACTTGGCACATTGTGCCAAATAAGTTTCTATCTGGTGAGCGTCTTAGTATCCAAAAAGTATTCAATATAATTACACAGATATTACATATTCGCATACATCATCCGTAACTGGTGTACATTCATGTTCATAACACAAAAGTTTGTACCTAGCGAGATTCTAATCCTCGACCCTTAGATTCGAAGGCAGGGACACAACAAACTAAGCAATCGGGTTGTCTACAACTATACATACATACATATCGGAATGAAAGTCCACTGCAGGACTCACTCTCCCATAGGGAGGATTTTCCCTAACCGCCACGCTTGGCAAGCGGATTTGCGATCGCAGTAGCAGAACACTCGCACTTCAGACGCTACTGCCCATCTTCGGTCTGATAATTTTGATCTGATATTTTTAAAGATGGTTATTTCACCATCTATCGGTTGAAACAACAATATTAAAGGCTGTTTCTCTTAGACGCCTCTTACAACATCCACGGGAAGAAAGGGAGTGGCAATATGCTTACACCGCGACCACACGGAATCTACAATATACACGTCTACAATTACATGTTAATATAATTGTAGACATGTATATAAATATATGATTTTTAAGTGAAAATAATAATATATCCTTTTTTTATTATGTGTTTCAATTTAGTTAATCTAAACAAAATTAAATTTTTTACATACAAACATTTTCTTTAATTATGCCTCTATCAAACACTTGTTTTTGTTCTTTTTAATTTAAAAAACTTAATTACGTAGTGAAAACTGAGGGCATAAACTTAAAGTGGGCCATGCCTCGCATTTTTAACAGCGGAAGAGCCACGCGTAAGCTTTTGTTGTTGCATGAATGAGCCGGCTCGACCGGGGAAGTACCACGACCCGCAGAATACCCGCAGAATAGAAGTCTTACAAACTTCTGCGTTTCGTCTGGTGAGTGCAGGTAACCGGAGGCCCTCACACCCCCCTCCCCCAAATCTGGGGCAGGGGGGGGGGGCACTCTAAGGCCGGCAACGCATCTGCTATGCCTCTGGTATTGCGGGTGTTCATGGGCGGCGATAATCACTTAACATCACGTGAGCCACCTGCTCGTTTGCCTCCCTATTCTATAAAAAAAAATTAGTCAAACCAGTCGTCTTAACCATGACGATAATGAGTGCGAAATGCGTAAATCTTCTAATCAGTCGGTCGAAACTATTAAACACCCAATACTTCTTATCATCCATTACTATATAACTATGTACCGGGCCTTTCCTATATTTTATAACACTGTTTCAGATGTTTCCCGCATTATTGGTGATTGTTTTGCTTGGTGTATCTCAAGGTCAGTAAACAGAAGATCTACTTAATGCTATTACTTTAAACTTGTCATCTTGTATACCCTTATACATTGCTACTTTGTTACTTTAGGACAATAGGAGGTAAATAATTTGTATTAAGACTGTGTTTTACATTCAACTCTAGTTTCATACAACAAAATTTTTTTCAATACCAAAAAACATTATTAATAAAATTATATTTAAGCGCCATCTGTCTTAGCCAAGCAAAGCTTGATCCACCCATGGAGGCCCATGTTAAATATTAGGTCCTTACATATGAAATTAACGTTTGACGTATTTACGTAACACTTTGATCTGAAATATCTCCTCTTATCTAGTACATTTGAGTTCTGAAAACAGTTATTCATTTGGTTATTATTATTTTTCTTTGGCGTCGTTTATTACCGCGCAATAGGAAACATAAAATAGCGCTATATTTACGAGTTCTGCAGTGGACAGGTATACCTCCAAGGATTAAGGATGTGTACGGTGCTGGAGTCGTAAAAGATAGCACGGTACGTTTTTGGTTTCAACGTTTTCGTTCTGGAAAATCCACCTTCAGAACCAACCCTGTGGACGGTGTGAGACCAAAGTAGTTAATAAAGAACTAAAATCAATTGTGGAAGCGGATCCATCACAAAGCACTTCGGATCATGCTTCGGGGTAAGTGATGAAACTGTTGAAGCAAATCGGGAAAGTAAAAAAAACTTGAACGATGGGTACCTCATGAATTGAGTGAATCGAACTTGCAAACACGCGTTGACTGCTGTGCCTTTGCTCAACCGACACAATAATGAAAGGATTTTAAATTGAATTATTACTAGTGATGAAATGTGGATACTGTACGATAATCGGAAGCGCTTATCGCAAGGGCTGATTCCTGAAGATCTAGCCAAATCCTGCCCTTAACGAAAATTGACTTAGACGGCGTCGTTCATTATAGCTTTATAAAATCTGATCAAATGATTGCGGCAGATATCTATTGTCAGCCATGAAGGAAGACTAGCTGCTAAACAACCAAGATTGGTCAATCGCTCTAGGCCACTGCTGCTTCAAGACACCACAAGACCACACACTGCACAAACAACAACCACTAAGTTAGATGAGCTCCAATTGGAATGTCTTGCGACATCCACCGCACTCCACGGACCTTACTCCAACAATTTACCATTTTTCTAAATTTGGACAACTCCTTACAAGGAAAAAAATCAATTCCGATGCGGCAGTCCAAACCGCCTTCAAAGAGTTTAATGATTCTCATCCCATGTTTTTTTTTTAGTATAGAGATCAATGAATTACCTATGAGATGGCAAAAGTGCACAGATAATAATGGTACATGATTTATTCCCATACAAACCGCCACTTTCATTTGTAAGGACCTAATAGAAAATTACCTTCTTACTGTATGTAACCATTTATTTAAAAATATTTTTCGTGATGAATTTAATAGGGAATTTGATGACGGCGACAGTTTCAACACCTGTCACTGTGTTCCAAATAGCTACCGTGAAAGGTGAGTTGAAAATAGTTAATTGTTCAACACTTCGTCTTCCCTAGAATTGAGAAATTGCGTGAAGATTTAAAAAATAATGCATTTCAAGTATTTATTATTTTTTTGAAGTTCTTTTTTTTAAAGTATTCTAGTGTTATATTAGTCGTCTCCAAAAGAAAAAAATATAGCTTGATCGATGTATATGAGCAAAAAATCTGTGTAAAAGTCAGATTCGACTTTGATGTCGATCTCCTTGCAGAAAATAACGATTTAAGGATATGTAGACGGGACTGTACATAAATATTACTTGCTTGATGGCCTCGTAAGGCCCACTGCGGGCTATTTGCGTCTTCCATCAGGAGAAATAGCATTTGGCATTTGTTAAAAGAACTGGCGCAGTCGCAGATACCTCGCAGATCACACCTAAGACGCTGCAGATCGGACTGCTGAATTTATGTGTAGTATATTTCGAGATGGCGGCTGATGGTGGCTAAACCCTGCTGCCCGTCAGCATACATACATATCGGCCTATTAAATCCCACTGCAGGACATGGGCCTCGCCCATAGGGAGGATTTGAAATAATCTCCACGCTTGGCAAGCGGATTGGCGATTGAAGTACCAGACCACTCGCATCGTAGAGGCTGCTGCCCATCTTCGGTCGATTATTTTGATCTTATATTTTTAGAGTTATTCCGCCATCTATCGGCTGCCATAACGATATTCAAGGCTATTTCCCTTAGTTGCCTCTTACGACATCCACGGGAAGCAACGGAGTGGTCATATTCTTACGCCGTTACCATACGGAACCCGTCATCAGCCTGTAAAATATTCGTTTGGTATTTTTTGAGATGATTATACCGCCATCTTTCGCTAGCCAATGACATTTTAAAGGCATATCTCTTGGTCACCTCTTACGACCACAGGAACACACCCACAGGAAGAAAGGAGGTGTTATACCACTTCCTTTCCTTTTGCTTTCTTCCCGAGTGTTCCCTATTCTTCCAAAAATAAAATCTTACGCCGTAACCTGGTAGTTAATTGGATTTTAAGAAATTGTCACTTAGTCGTCTCTTTCGTCACTCAGGGGAAGAAAGGGAGTATATTACGCCTTAAACGCACGGCTTTATGTAAGTAAGAGCTTTATTGACGGACTTAAAAGACTAAGACTAAAAGACTATTTTGATAGGGATTCCACAAAAAAGAACGAAGGAAACGGTGGTGGCGCCTTCGTGCGATATAGTAACTGGGGAGACTGGACAGTGCATGCCACGTGAAAATTGTAACTTGGTTTTACCAACGGATGAGGAGTAAGATTTGATGGCATACTCTAAAATTTTTAATTTACAAAATTTTTTTATTTTATATAAAATGTTAATTACTATATCGCCGGACAAATTAACAGACCTCTAATCTGGACACCTGACCTGGTATCAGGAATAGTGGTAGCCAAGGGTACATGGCGCTTGCTTTAGATGCGAGTGACAGCGGTTCGATCCCAGGGCCGAAATTACTATGATTGTTAGAAACAATTTCATGTGCTTAATTTACTAAGAGCTTTGCGGTGAAAAAAAAGTCGTGCAAGCACCTGCACGTCTGAGAAATAATTGTAAAAAAATGTTTTATTTCAACAGATATAAAACGCAATGGAGCTGCTTCAGTCTGACCACGTACTTTCCGATATATTTATACCGACATCTATCATTTGTATTGCAATTTACAAGGCTCCCCAATTCGTCACCTGTGTCACCAACGGGACAATATGTGTTAGTAAATATTTACGCCGTCAAAAACCCGGCACTCACGATGTGTTAAAATTTCGACGACCTCCGTAATCGAATAGCGCACAAACCAATTTTCATAGTTTCGCCAGCTCAGTAGTCCCGAATGTGATTTCCCGGAATGGGTCACATTAGAACACCGCTTTTTCTATTTTATCTTGAATTAGGTAACTTCGCTGTTTCTGATTACATAACACAAGTAACTTCTCTGCTTACTTAGAGATCGGAGCAGTGCATGTGATGCTGTCACAATAAATTAAAAAAAAAAAAATATATATAAAAATATCTTCACGCAATTCCCAATACAGGGGTAGACAGAGGTCAAGTCTAGACAATTAAGTCCCTTTGACCCACCTTCCACCGAAGATATTTTCGGGACAACGTGACAGGTGGTGAGCCCGTCGCCGCCTTTATGTCCGAGCCAACGATGAAATTCGTACATAAGTTTTTGAAAAACTCATTGGTACTGCCACCTGGGGATCGAACTCGGGTCTCTCGACTCGAAATTCCGACCACCCAACAACTCGGCTATCGTGACTTCATAACATAAATTAATAAATTTATTATTATTATGAAATTATTCTATAAGTAGTACCCTATGTTTTCATTACATTTCACAGAGATAGTTGCCTATCAAAATGGGAAATATGCTGTCCTGACGACATGTTAAATTTTTCACCCAGATCTGAACCACAGGTAATATTACTTCTCACTGACTGAAAGAAGCGAAAGAGGTACGTAAGGATCGTGGCACTTGGCGATCTGTTATTTCTGGCTACTCCGTCGTAATAAATAAGTAAATAAATAAAAATCTGTATCATTCGTGTATGCATGTTTCTGCGTACATAAATGCATCATTTCTGTTCAAACATTTCATCATTTAACCCTGTAAAAAACCATTGCCTACCCTTGTATTGTAAATGGCGTAAAGATTTTTTCTATAAAATTGTATGAATAATATACCACACAGATGACTTACAGGTGAATAACAAACGGCCTGTTGTCAAAGAGTAGATATATAAACACTGATTGACGTTAAATGATTTGGAAAGATTACCACCAAAGAGTGTATAATCATTATGTTACACCAGTTGCTAATTAATTAAACTACACTAGTTACTATTAATACACGAGATAGGTAACCGATGCGGATTTCTTTCTTCTCTATTGAGTGATAGAAATTGGTAATAGTGTGGTTTTAACCCCTGATATGAAAATTTATTTGCAGACAGCTCTTTGCTTTGGAGCAAAGAGCAGTTTGCCAACAATTTTTTCTACTGTTTTTTTTCCTAATAATAATATAACGGCCTGTAATAATCGGTCATTAAAATAATAACTTTTCGGTCGTGACCAATTTTGTCAAACGAATTGGCGATTGAATGTCAGGTAACTCACACTGTAGACGCTGTTACCTATCGCCATTTTACTTATTTTTACTCTGGTACTTTCCGCGACAGTTGCTATCTTCGATAACTTTTGCCGTCTAAAAGGCTTACCTCTCAATTGTCTCTTACGAAGCTACGAGACGAGAGGGAATTGTATTATTTTCACGCCGACACCACTTGGCTAGACCTTCTTTTTTAATAATTTATGTATAATATTTTCAGAGAACTGTATGCGGGCAAAGGAACCCATCAGGACTCGAATCTCGGATTCTTTCAGATGATTTGGCACACTTCGGAGAGTTTCCCTGGATGGTTGTTGTTCTTAAGTACGTGTTTCTGGACTGAAATCCACACACAAAACTGTGCCAGATGACAAGAGAGTTATGTGTCATCTGGCACACGCCCACTCATACATGAGTACACACACACGCGGACATACATTTTTTGATATTTAAAATCAATAAAAATGAATAACTATATAAATTATGTAAATATCAAATAAAACGCTTGAAATTTGCAGCCAAGATCACTGCTGTACCATTTCCACAGAACGGTATTTTTTTAAATGTCTCCTTAATGTAGTATTATGAAATTCTTTATAATTTCTCTTTCTGAATCACATTAACTGTTCAGTAAGAAGTTCAAAGCCACCAACATTGTACATAATTTGGCTTTTGTCAGGGTTTGCCGCTTAACCTCACCTGTTATAAGCGACACCCATAACGTCACAACCGAAGTACATATCGGTTTTCATGTTGTCGCCAGCTCTGAAGTACCGGGTTCAATTCCTGGTCCCGATCGGTCAATGTAGGAAACACTTTGTCAACATTTTCTCGGATATGGGTGTTTGTGGTACCTTAGTTGTTTCTATTTCAATAACACAAGTGCTTATGCTTTTTATTTTAGGACCAGGACAATATGTGATGTTGTCTCTATCTATGTATGTTTCTACGTTAGTAACATTTTTTGAATCATAGACAATAAAATAATAGGCAATCTTTTATTACAACTTTCAGAGATGTACCAGTAGACGTGGAAAATCCGAACGGGCGAAAATTTCTCTATTACTTGTGTTCCGGTTCGTTAATCCATCCCGGTGTGGTGCTCACCACAAACCACCACATCCAGAAGAACTACACGCTGAGCGTCCGTGCTGGTGAATTGGATATATCGACCACGGCAGAACCGTATTCGCACCAAAGTAGGGCAGTTGAGAGAGTTATTCAACATGAGCTCTACAATAACCAAATTAGTAAGATATATATTTTTGAAGATAAAACTTCTTTTAGCGCGGCACGCATATTTTTAGATGAGATAAAATCTCATCTAAAAATATGAGATAAAATCTCATCAAAAAATATGCGTAAAAGTCACGATAGCCGAGTGGTTGGGTGGTCAGAATTTCGAGTCATGAACCAATGGGTTTTACTGAAAACTTATGTAAGAATTATATCGTTGGCTTGGACATAAAGACGGCGACGGATTCATCACCTGTCACGTTGTCCCGAAAATATCTTCGGTGGAAGGTGGGTCGAAGGGACTTAAATGTCTAGACTAGACCTCTGTCTACCCCTGTATTGGGAATTGCGTGAAGATATTTATATTTATTTATTTATAAATCTCTGGACTCGCGACACCGTTACGAGACGCAGCTACAGTGTGTGTATTTATGCATGTACAAATAGCGGACCGCGAACGCGTCTAGATATATAAAAAAATAATATATTAAATATAAAATTTATAACAACTGTCTCGCCTTGTTTTAAACAACCGATAATACAACAATTGTTAACTAAATTAAATATTTTTTTTGATAAATCTAATGTTACGATATCACAGCAACATATTAAAAAGCTTGCCATGTGATTTTATGGTGTGATGTTACCATTTAATTAATTATAAGTAGATAACGCCATTCCTAATGAAGGAGTAGACAGAGGTCCAGAAAATTACTTTTTAATAACTATTAAGTCTTTTCGACCCACCTTTCACCAAAGACATTTATGGGATAATGTGCAGATGATGAGCCTGTCGCCATCTTTATGGCCATCGACATAAATCGTACATAAGTTTTCGTTAAGAAAAAATCCATCGGTACGAGCCTACTATTCCGATCAAATCAAAAAAATGATTTCCCGTTTATATATCGATATAAGTAACATACATCCATCGATTGTCATTTTTTAATCTACCACCGTTTCGTAACGAGGTTTGTCTGTAGAAGAATGAAACTCAGTAGGTATTCTTTTCTTTTAGCTGTTTTTTTTATAAAGGAAATACAAAATTTAACACTAATTTAATCAGAAATAGCACGGGAGCGATCAACTCATTCCAGGGCTTACTGTCATTAATACACTTACATTGTAATAACCATATTTGTGCAGTTTTTCTTTAATAAATGTTTTGAACCACTTTTACCGGGACTTTATAATAAAGCCGTACACGCCACCCATGAATGAATTACTTACTCTATGGAGACTAGTAACTGCGATTACACAACCACTCAGCTATCGTGACTCAGCTACGTTAATATACTCGTACTTTCTTATCGTAAACCATATTAATATAGATTTAACGACATCTGCGGTGGATTGATTTCCAGACACATTACTACATTATCTCCGGTTTGAATGTTTGTAGTGTCTTCGTTGTTTTTGATTCGATGAGAAAGGTCACATGTTATATTAATTAAATCATTTATTTCTAACAGAGTCCGTCCATTACGACATTGCGTTACTGATCCTGGACAGTCCGATGGAACTGGCGCCCAACGTGGGCACAGTCTGCCTGCCTCCGCCCGGGCAGGTAGCACCCGAAGGTACGCGCTGCCTCTCTTCTGGCTGGGGGAAGAACAAATTTAATAAAGGTGTTTATCAACGCAAAATGAGAAAGGCAAGTAACGTATTCACTAATATAAAGAGAATATAATTCTCAGTCATACTCGTTATATAAACTCATACGTTTAAACTCATTAAACCAGTTAAGATTTAACTGTAAACGAGGTCGCACCAATCTCAAACATTCTCTGCGTGCGTGATGGTCTTCTACGGCGATGATTGAAGATAATATCAGTGTTGTGCAGTGTATAATAGAGAGTGATTCAAGAGTAACCTCTCAGAAGAGACTGACAAGCTTAGATATCGGAATGACTCAAGTGCACAAAATCCTCCACAAACATTTAGCCGTTAGGAAGATTTGTGCCCGGTGGATACCTCATTATTTGACCGAGGCCCGAAAACTACGTCGTGTTGATTGGTGCCGTGGAATGATACAGAGATTTAACGGAGGTATATTCTTACGGGTGATGAAAGCTGGATTTGTTATGATTCGGAAACTGCTCAGTGGGTGTTTCCTTCCGAGGAGTTGCGAACGAAATTGAAGAGAGGTCTCAGTGTAGCAAAAAAGATGGCCCCATTCTTCGGAGGGACCGGTCCTTATACAACAACTTTAGCTTAAGAAGATACTTTTTTAGTTTAAATGTACTGCAGAGTGGTATACTTACAAATATTTGCTACTTGTCTTGGAAAAAGTTCGAGAGAAACAACGACAGTAGGTCCTCCTTCATCACTACAACGCCGGGCGTACGATCAAGGAAATTTGGCTTCGTCAGACGTGGAATTGCTGGGTCGCCCGCCGTATAGCCCCGACCTTTTTATTATATTTTTATTTATTCCCGAAAATAAAAGAAAAACTTCAAGGAAAACATTTTATGGACGCCAAGGAAGCAGTGGCTTCGTTCCAGAAGGCCATCGAAGAGACTCCTGAGGACGAGTGGACAAAGTACTTTTCTCGATTGTTCTATCGAATGCAGATGTATGTAGATGAATGTATTTATGTGAATGTAAAATATTTTAAAAAGATATACAAAAATGATAACTTGCTTGTTTGCTCAGTTTTTGATTTTCTAAGAACTTTCAGTGTCACCCTCGTAAAATAACATGCAATAAATTTTATTGTCATAGACTAATATACCGGGAATAGATGAGCCAGTCTTAGTTCAGTTCAGAACTAGATAGATAGCGTCACTGCTTTTTGTTTTTATTATTGACGCTAGATGGCATGTGGTACAACCTCAGGTCCTCCTACTACTCTTACTACTATTTATATATGCAACTCAATTTTAAAATGCATCATATAATTTTTAAAGTCATAATAAACAATTAAAGAATAAACGCATAATATTTAATTTGTCTTTTGTCATTCTTTTTATTTTTAAAATATATTCAAATTAATTTTGCCTACCTTTTACGGTCTGTGGGATTATTTTCGATATCTTCTTTATTTTCCTTTTGTGCCTCTGGCTTGCTTAACTAATTTAAATTATAATATGATTAATTCTGAAACAAATTGTTGAAAAAGACAGTTGATATTATACTTAATTGAATAGTGAGCTGCTAGCTTATTGGAACTTCGTTTCGCCTTATACACAGTGCTTCAAGGCAATATTTTCTAACCAACGTCAAATAAAACATTTTTGATTCCTTGGGTTACTTTTTAAATTTAGTGGAGATCTTCAATTTAAAAAGTATATCCTAAAATACCCGCTAATTATGTAGCTTTCTATTGGTAAAAATTGTTTTTTGAAATCTTTGAAATATCTATCTAATAACCTAGTAACAAACAAACTTACTTCCACATATATAAAAATGTATATAGTAATGAAACATAGATTTTTACAATGACCACCTTACGACTGGGTTATAGTGACTCTAAATATAATATTAGTATCGTTATTTCTTACATAGATTTGTAAATACAAAGGATGCTTAAATACAAGCAAATGCTTGTATTTAAGCGTCCTTAATGCACGAATAGAATTAAGTAAGTAATAAAATAACAATTGCAGGTCGAGGTACCGGTGGTGGGCCGGAATACCTGTCAAAATATTTTACGCACCTCGCGCCTGGGTCAGCATTTTAGGCTGCATGAGACTTTTATGTGCGCTGGTGGGGAGTCCGGCAAGGACACTTGCACAGGCGACGGTGGTTCACCACTTGTCTGTCCGATCCCCGTAAGTATTGGTAATAGAAAACTCTAGAACTATCCAGTAGCTTCTGACAAAAAATCTTTGAAAACTTACTGTTCGGCATGATGATGTGAGCCAGAGCTGAAACCAGAAACAATAGTAATTTTAATGCGGAACCTACCGCCACCCTAGTGGTGAAGGTAAAAAATAATACGCTTGACTTATATGTAAAAAATATGTTTTGAGGACGTGTGGAGTTCGTCAGTCTGCGCAAGAGCAGTATGTAGACGTAACTCTTTAATTTATATGAAAAGGAATATGTAGCGTATGTATTAAAAAAATATACACATACATATATGGGGATAAAACCACATACGTTGCTTTGATTCATAAGTAAGCGGCTAAAGCGTTCGTGTTATAGAATCTGAAACAAAGGGACCACAAACATCCAGACCCGAGACAATGTAGAAAGAGTGGTTTTCTATATTGAACCGTCCGGGAATCGAGCCCAACATCCTGGAGCTGACGACACTACTAGAACCGGTGTGTATGCTACTCCACCACAGAGTTTCTCGGATTCACGCCAACATAAACTCAACAATGAACAGACTCATCGTCACATGTTAGCAAGGCCACGAGAACGCTATTGCAAGCTTTTCAACAAACACCTCTTCCACTCAAGTTCGAAGCACTCTTGACTTGTGTTAAAAACGTCATGATTCAGACGACCCAAAGCAACAAGGAGTCTACGCCTTCTTCACTGCCAAACTGTATATTTTCATCACCATTTGTTTATCCTCCACCAGTCTCTAAACAACCGCTACATGCAGCACGGCATGGTAGCGTGGGGTATCGGCTGCGGGGGCCATTACCCAGGTGTCTACGTCGACGTGGCGTTCCTGCGACCTTGGATCGACGAGAAAATGGAAGAAGTTGGCCTCCAAACCGACACTTATACATTTTAAAACATAAATTAATAACCAAGTAGATAAAACTTTTAACTACATTTTATTATTTGTAATACAATAATTTTATGTAAAATTCTTTTTCAATAAATAAGAATAGTAGTAAGTAAAATATTTTAAATATACCTCATTTCTTATTGTGGTTATCGTAAGAGACTTTCAAAATACCATTGGCAGATGTTGGAAAATCGATCACGAAGTATACCATACCAAAATTCAGCAGTTCGGTCTGCTGAATTTTGGTACAGGCAGTAGGACAGGCAGCAACGTCTAAGGTGCAATTGCCACTTTTTTATACACTTAGTTTTTGTCACCATTACAGTACAGTTCAGTCGGTACAAGTCACGATGGCCGAGTGGTTGGTTGGTCGATTTCGAGTCATGGCACTTCGATCCGTGGCAGGCTCGTACCAATGTCCGAACAGATTGAATCAAGTATGTAAACATTTCTGTACACTTGATTCAATCTGTTTAGACACTTATACGTAAGATTTCGCAATGAATATAAATAAACTGTATGGAAAAAAAAACGTTTCACAAGGATCAGTGTTTTCTTGGTAGATTGTAAAAACTCTAAGTCACTAAATATATTCTGTAAAAACGATTGTGCAATAAGCAATAGAAAGAATAAAAAGCATTTACGTTTGTATTTGTGAACATTTTCTTAACGAAAAATCTATTATCAATCTCACTTAAGTGAATTCTAGCTACCTATTACACTAGAAGTTTTCTATCTAGCTACCTATTACACTAGAAGTAGTGTAGCGGATGATGTGCCCAGGGTGATCGTGACCTGGGGAGGACGTCTACTCCGCCAGTGTGCGCTATCGGTAATCGTATATATGCTTGTAATTGTGCGAACTTCGATAGCGCGATGTAGGCCGTCGATGTGTTTCCTGAATCCGCCACTAGCGAGCTTCCAATGTGGAGACACAGATGTCGCCACATCACTCCCCTGCTGAGGCTGGATGTCGGCAGTGCGGAGAGCTTGACGTTGAGCAATCTGGCGTTGCGGTGAGAGGCTGTGACCAGATCTACGGTAGTCGAGATGTATGGTCACAGTGCCGATGCCGCAATGTCAACCTGAGGTGAAGAGGGCCCGCCGTTGATAATCCTCAGTGGCTGACGGGACTAGGAAGCACGCGTTGTGCCGACAGTAGTCCGGTGCTGTGACTGCGTTGATGATGTCGATGTTGTTGGAGAGGCTCGCTGCGTTGTTCTTCAGTGGTCACCGTCGGTTGTAGTGGTAACAGATGTTGTCACAAATCTTTATATACTCGTAATTAGGTGTTATCAAAATACTAGCAAAAACATTGACTTCTTTATAGAGAAATTCTATTTACTCTTACATTATTCTTTCAATCAGAATAACATTTTCAATACCGATATGTCGTCTGATAAAAACAAAAAAATCTCAATCTTTTAAAATATTATAATTTTAGAGATCTTTTTGTTTCTATTACATTCTGATGAAACGTTTCGCTATCCTGTGTTGACATTTTTTTTAACAAATATTTTAAAAGTACAAGTATTGGGTATAGAAGTAGATCATAACGGCATGTCTGATGGTCACGCAGCAATAATCATTTTAATAGAAATGGGCAATATAAAAATGCATTATAAACAAAGTGAATCTGAATACATTATAATGACAAGAAAAAGGAAAATTATCTCAATTGAGTTTATTTAGTTTGTTTTACCTTTAAAAATAAATACAAAAACTAATAAAAAAAATTACACCAAAAATTTATTTCAGAAAAAGTAAATAATTAAGATGGATTACGCAGGGAATCAGAGAGGGAATCGGGGAATCAAGCAAAATGAAAGGTGTACTTTGCTGTCTCAGTGCCAATTGTAAGAATTAACTTTTGCTTACGTATCATTCATTGTATTTTAAGATTTACAGAAGAGTTTTAAGAAATGCGCAAAAGTTATCAGTTCAGTCTAAAATAACAGCAGCTAAAAATTACATTTAAGAAATATGGAGCGTTTGCTTGTTGATGATACGCAAGAGATACCAACAATCTTTAGAAATATCTTTAACATATAACATAACTAAAGACAACATAGAGGAGACCATGTTCATTATTGACAGCTGCACAAAAATAATAGAAAATGAAACGTATGAGGTTGAGAAGTTATGAAACAAATGACAACAAAAAAGCAACTGGCTTTGATGACATAGCTATTGGGAGAATCAAAGAAAATATTGATAAAGTCTGTGTGGACAGAGAAGAGAACGGAATTTCGATGAGAGGGCGCAGTAGTGCTTTTCTACCGTATTTGTCATACTGGCAACAAATTATAATATCTTTTTTTTTTATTTTTGTCACAGTACTTTTACTCAATCCTGAAAAAAGACTCAAATTAGTCGAAATCATGATATAAATAAATGAAAATTATCAAAACTATACCTACAATCAAAATATTACATGAAATAGAACAAACGAATTTACCCATAGAATAACGTCAACAACTGTTTCTCGATCTTTCTTTATGATTTTTCTAAGGTTATATTCTTAGATGGATAAATGTTCACTAGTGGCGGTGTAAGCCGTAGACGGTGCTAGAATGCTTTCTTATTATCTAAGGCCAAGTCTCTCGAGAAGGCTTGGAGTATAGTATACTCCCTTTTATCTCTTGTAAAGGGTTTACAATATTATTTATAAATTACTTTTTCTAGCTTGAAAAGGGTTCACATTATGTTTATTTAATACCCGTCTTCCCTTCCCCACATCTTTCTTAAAGAATGGGGGAAAGGCATACGGCTCCAATGACATCAAACTCACCATCGCCGCATGCGGTGAGGAAGGTGAAGAAGGACGTGAAGTTAAGGAGTATGGAGCTTAGTCCATTGCAAAACTGGCAAACCAATAAAAAGGAGCTTTGGCCTTTTTTGGAGTTTCTAATTAAAATAAAAGCAGTGTAAAATCAAAGTTGTTACACTCTGAGCATATTCCTACAAATTGGGGGCTCGTCCGGGATATGTTTAGAGTCGAGAAAGACGCATGAAATATCAATCGACGACATTACGACGGAGACCGGCAGGCGCCATACATAACCTAATTTTTGATGACGTTTACCAGTTCGAAGGAAGTATCGCCAAATTCGATGGCGAAGACAAGTCTTACTCTTCGAGTAAGTGGGCACAAGACATTGAAAAAGAAGGATATTTCTGCTAAGATAGCCCACTGGGTATTATTCCTCAATGAATATAAATAGAGAAAATAGAGCATCGTTCTGGAACAAAAATGAGGCATGACGATGCTTTGAGCCATTATCTCTTTGTGGCAGTTTCAACACTACATGATCAAGTAAAGCAAGCACAAGGTCAGGACGAGGGGCTCTCAGCTATAAAAGAAGTTTTGAAGGAAAAGACATAAAAACATTACTGGGAAGAAAATGATATATTGTATAAAGGAGATAACTATGGAGAGATAAGTATTGAAGAAGGTGCAGAGCAACGGACATTTTTCTAAGAAGAAGATGAAAAAAGCTATTGAAAGAGATTATTATATAACAGGATTGGGTAAGAAAATTGAAGATATTATAGTGACATGCATTCCATGCCTGTTAGCTACGAAGAAAGAAGGGAAGCAAGAAGGATTTCTGCATCCAATTCAGAAGAACAGTATTCCCGTGGATACTATTAATTTGGATCATGTTGGACCTGTGACGCAAACTAGTAAACAGTATAACCATATACTGACAGTGGTGGACGCTTTCACTAAATTTGTTTGGCTGTTTCCAACAAGAAGCACATCAGGCCGAGAGACTCTAAACAAATTGGAGATCCATCAGCAAACCTTCGGAAACCCTCGACTAATAATCACTGACAAAGGCACTGCATTCACTAGTCATGAGTTTCAAGATTACTGTAAGGAGGAGAACATTCTACATGTGACCATTACGACGGGTGTTCCACGAGGCAACGGACAAGTCTAGAGAATACACAGAATATTAATTCCATTACTTACGAAGTTGTGTATAGAGAACTCTGGCCTTTGCTACAAACACATTAGTCGAGTGCAAAGAGCCATTAATAGTACCTATCAAAAAAGCATCAACTGTACACCTTGTGAACTACTTGTAGGTGCAAAAATGCGAGTAAAAGAAGACATGAAGATACAAGAGTTACTACAGGAAGAGTACATACAAGTTTTCAATGAAAGTATAGAGGATCTCAGAAAACAGGCCAAAGAGTAGATTCTCAGAGTTCAAGAAGAGAATGCAAAAAGCTTTAATAGAAAAAGAAAAGGACATTCACAATACAAAGTTGGAGAAATTGTGGCTATAAAACGTACACAATTTGGTTCAGGACTTAAACTGAAACCTAAATATCTAGGACCTCACAAGGTGATAAAGGTTAAAAGGAATGATCGCTATGATCTGAAAAAAAAATGATAGTGCTACTGAGGGGCCTATAAGAACATCTAGCTCAGCAGATTGTATGAAGCGTTGGCCAACAGAAGGTGAAGAGAGTTCTTAATGTAAGAAACTTGGTAAGAATAATTTGGTGAAGAATGATAGATGATGAATGCATTGTTTCATTTAAATTTTTATAATTTTTTTTCTATGCTATATGTTTATCTTGTATGTTACTTTGTTATCATTGTTTTAACTGGAGTAAATAGGTAGTGTATTTAAAATGTAAAAATAAATAACTAATAACTAAATACTGAGTAGAGAAATTTGTAACTAACTTCAAAAGATGTTTTGTTTTTTTAAGATGTTTTCTTTTTGTTTTTAAGATTGTTTTTTCTTTTGTTTTTAAGATGGTTTATGTTTATGTTTATTTTTTTTTTTTAAATAATTAAGATAACGTATGTAAAGTATGACTGAAGGAATGTGGAATGTGTGTGTGATGTGTTGTACTGAAAGACTTGAAACATCATGAATGCTGAGGAATGCCCGAGGACAGTGATTGTATCAGGACGGCCAAATGTGGGAAACGGAATGTAAGTTGGGAATGGAATGCAAGGATGAGTGAGAGTGATGAAAGGGAAGGAATGACAGGGATAGATAGTTCTTAGTTTTAAGAGGGGACTTGTTAGCAAGATGTCGGATAGAAGGGTGTTGGGGATTTTCGAGTTTCTAATTAAAATAAAAGCAGTGTAAAATCAAAGTTGTTTCACTCTGAGCACATGTATGTCCTACATGTATATATTTTTTGTAAATAACTTTTTAAATTGGTTTTTAATTAGTTTTAGAGCATGTACTTTTGTTGTATACGTTAACTGAGTAAACGTCGGAATATTTTTTAAATTTATCACAAAAAATGTCTTCACGCAAATCCCAATACAGTGGTAGACAGAGGTCTAGACTATAAAGTGTTTTCAATCCATCTTCCATGACACAGACACATGACACAGGGGTAGACAGTGGTCTAGACTATTTAGTCCTTTGCACTCACCTTCCACCGAAGATATTTTCTGGGACAACGTGATAGGTGGTGAGCCCGTCGCCGTCTCTACGTTCAAGCCAACGATGCAATTCATACATAGGTTTACGAAGAAACCCCATTGGTACGAGTCTGAGCCTTGGGGATCGAATTCGAGTCTCCAAACTCGAAATTCCGACCACCCAACCACTTCGCTATCGTGACTGACTTACTGAGATATTGTGAGAATGTTTAACACTATTGACATAACATCTTCACGCTATTCCCAATGCAGGGGTAGATAGAGGTCTAGACACCAAGTCCTTTCGATCCAATTTTGTAAAACGATACAATTCGTGCATAAGTTTATGAAAGAACCCAACTGGTACGAGCCTGAGCCTGCCTTGAGGATCGAACTCGGGTCTCTCGATTCGAATTCACTCTCGACCACTCGGCTATCGTGACTATGTATATATATGCATCTGAGATAGCGCTAGAGTAGAGTGTGTCTTGTGTTGTGTGGGGTTAAATTTAATGTGCAGATATTTTTTTTTTTTTTTTAACATTATAAGCTAGCGTTTAACTACAATCCCACCTGATGGTAAGTGGCGATGTAGTTTTTGTTGGTAGGCACACTAGCTTAGAAAGAGCCTATTCACTCTACTCTTGAAGACACCCACATTGTAATCGGACGGAAAGACTGATGCAGGCAAATTATTCCAGTCCTTTGCTGTACGCATTATGAACGACGAAGCAAAACGCTTCGTCCGAATGCAGGGTATATCGACAACAAAAGGATGGAGACCCGACGTGCGTCTTGTTGTCCGATGATGGAAAGGGGAAGGGGGAATTAACTCATGTAATTCCTTCGCACACTCTCCAAAATGTAACCTGTAGAACACCGAGACTGGCCACGCGACGTCTGTGTTCGAGACTGGACAAATTGGTAGTAACCAAGTCAGGATCACTGATTAGCCGCTTGGCCCGTCTCTCCACAGAATCCAAGGCTGCCAGTTGATATTTAGGAGCTCCAGCCCATATGTGGCAGCAGTACTCTACAGCCGACCGGACCTGAGATTGATATATAGGGTCAGAAGCTGTCCCGGAGTAAAGTAACGCCGCACTTTTGCAAGAACTCCCAATCTTCTTGCAGCGGCTTTAGCCTTAGACTCAATGAACCGCCCAAAGTTAAGCTTTGACGTGATTTCGACTCCTAGTAACTGGAGGCGGTCGGTGTATTCCAGAGATACATTCTGAAATTTAGGAGCCAAGGTGAACTGGCTCCTTTTGGCGGAGAACAGACACGCTTGCGTTTTGGTGGCATTGAATCTCACAAGATTGGTATTGCCCCAGTTGGAAACTGCCTGTAATGTAAGATTCATACGCTCTACCATGGCCTCCCGAGCAGACTGTACTTGATCCTGTCTGGACTGAACACGCGCCAGATATCTCTCCACAACTGTGCTGTCATCTGCATACCCAAAGAGACCGGGCTCGAGCAGGTCGTTTATGTGCAGCAGAAAGAGAGTTGCGGACAGAACAGACCCTTGAGGAACTCCGGCATTAATCGCCATAGCCTCCGATGAGCAGCCGTCAATAACGACTCGCAAAGACCGTTCCCGCAAAAAGTCTTCTATCCAGGCTATCAGTCCAGGGGATATACTATATAAAGGAAGCTTATTGATAAGGCTAGCATGCCAGACCCTGTCCGAGACATCGAGCGAAACCGCGAGTGCTTCACCACTATTCTCGAGGGCCTCACCCCACAGATGTGTGACATACACTAGAAGGTCCCCAGTCGACCGATTTCGGCGAAACCCGTACTGTCGATCGCTAAGGAGATCGTTATGTTCTAGGTATGCCAAGAGGTGCGAGTTCAATATACGCTCCATAATCTTACAGAGTATGGAGGTAATTGAAATAGGTCGATAATTGACTGGGTCAACACGGCTACCTTTTTTGGGCACGGGCTGCACGTTAGCAAGCTTCCAGGATTTGGGAACTATTCCAGTCTTCAAGGAGAGGCGATACAAGCGTGTCAGAACAGGAGACAACTCGGGTGCACAGGTCTTAAGCACTATGGCTGGAATACCATCAGGTCCACTGGCTTTGTTCACGTCCAGATGTCGCAACGTTTTGAGAACCTCTTTGTTAGTGATGTGGACCTCTGACATTGAAGTACCACAGGGAGGTAGGGAAGTTGGAACTACGTTGCTTGTGTCCAGACGCGAGTTGCTGGCAAAGAGATTCGCGAACAGTTCTGCCTTCTCTTTTGCCGCATGAGCCAATGTCCCGTCGGGCTTAACCAGCCGAGGCAGTGAAGGTTTACAAAACTCGCCTCGACCGCCCTGGCAAGAGACCAAAAGCTCTACTGCCAGATGGTTGAGCAGAGAGCTTCCTGCCAATATGCCTAATGCGGTCGATACGAGCCTTCCGCAACACCTTTTTGTAAGTCTTGGCGGCTTGATTAAAGGCTCTCTTCTTGGATCTGACATCCGGAGTTTTACGGTTTCGAGCGTCAACCCATGAGAGGTACGCCAAATGTTTAAGGTTTTCGGCTTGGGAACATTCGGCGCTGAACCATGGGCGAGCTTTTGCCACCAACGGGTACATCAGCAAAAGGAATAAAATATTCCATAGCTAAACATACCACGTCAGTTATAGCAACCGCGCATCTCGATGGATCTCCGGAAGAGAAGCAGACCTGCCGCCAAGGATAAGATGCAAAGAAGTGTCGCATCTCATCCCAATCTGCTGACTTGTATCGCCACACTCGCCTAGTACCATGTGGGTCGAGGTCTGTTGGCATGTAAGACGATACAGATTTCACCAGACAGTGATCAGAGGTTCCTAGTGGAGAAGCCACCTCTACCTCATATCTGTCAGGATCAGTGGTCAGCAGGAGGTCTAGACAATTGGCTGTATGACCTTCAACGTCTGGCACCCTAGTAGCTTGCTTTACCATCTGGGAGAGGTTTAGCGATAAGGCGAAATTCTCATTTCCTCCCAGCATGGTCAGTCTTCTGGTATGGGAACAGCCAATCCTGGTGAG
Source organism: Sericinus montela (assembly GCA_029286605.1). Taxonomy (NCBI): domain Eukaryota; kingdom Metazoa; phylum Arthropoda; class Insecta; order Lepidoptera; family Papilionidae; genus Sericinus; species Sericinus montela. The sequence continues at coordinate 827,652 of JAGSMR010000118.1, read as the reverse complement.
AGGCATTAAAGTCTCCCAGAAAGACTAATTGTGCGGAGGGGTACCGATGCTGGGCCAAATCAGCGGCCTTACTTAGATATTCGAATAACCGAGTTGTCTCCTGGTCACCGCTGTGCGACGGTAAACACATGCATAAACGATCTTATCGTCACCTGTGTCCACCAACACCCAAATGGTTGAAAAAGTGGGGTCTTCAAGGTGACGGAGACGCTGGCAGCAGATGTCATTGTTGACGTACACACAGACTCCGGCCCGAAGGTGAAAGTTGTGCTCCAGTGAGAACCCTGGTAGTCAAGGTACGCCACATCTAACGGACATCCAATTTGCGTCTCCGTCAGAAAAAGTAGGTGCGGCTTCTCAGTCTCAAGATGGTGATGGACTGCGTTGAGATTTGAGTGCAATCCTCGGATGTTAGAGAGGTGCACTTTCAGATATTTGAAGCATCGAGTGTCGCATGGAATATTTGAAAGAATTTCTCAGAGAGTTTTATTTTGAAAGGTAATACGGGCCATCTATTGTTAAATATTAGTGCTTTATTGTTCAAATTTATATCTGTAATGTCTGATGTGAGAAGCTGTATGTTCTCGGAATCTTAGCCTCGTAAGTTTGTAGACGAAAGTAAAATTAAAAATATGTTATGTGTCGCACAATACGTCGCAATCTGGTATCATATTAGGAAGATTATTAAGATGGAAATATCACAGAGGTATTCAAATCAAAGTGTATATTGATGAGAACAATTACTAAATTAATATGAAATTGCTATTAATGGTAAATCAACAACTCAATAGATTAAATCTTTTAAATTTCTCTTTAATCTAATAAAGAAAAATCCAGCATGATTTAAAATTCAATAAAAATTTGTTATATACATCATACTAACATAGGCTTCTTCCATAAAGAGCTTACCATAATCGCCACTCTGGGCAAGCTGATTGGCGATCGCAGTACCAGACATCTTTCCTTACACCTTAGACGCTGCTGCCCTTCATCGATCTGATGAATTTTGGTTTGATATATTCAGAAACAACTGTGTGGCAAAGGCGTAAGAATATTGCCACCCTCTCTCTTCCCATGGGTGTCGTAAGAGGCGAATAAGGGAAACAGCCTTGAATATCGTTATGGCAACCGATAGATGGCGGGATAAGCATCTCTAAAAATATCAGACCGAATACGGGCAGCAGCGTCTGAGGCGCAAGTGGTCTGGTACTGCGATCGCCAATCCGCTTGCCAGGCGTGGCGATTATGGCAAATCCTCATTATGGAGGTGGTCTACATCCTGCAGTGGACTTTAACAGGCCGTTATGTATGTATATATATTTAGAAAATGTAAACCCGCCATCTGTCGGAAGCCTTTCCGTTGTCGAAAGCTTTTCACTTAGTCGCCTCTTACGACACCTATAGGAAGAGATGTGATGTTGTTCTTACGCCGATACCACATGGCCCATAGAATCACCAATTCAATGAAGTCATTGCTTTAAAATGAATGAAGTGTAAATTGAAGGATTTCTAGCTGACTATGGAATGCGGAAACCTAATAATTTTTCGAAAATATATATGTAGCCTATATTGTTACTTATAACATCAGCTATCTGTCAGTGGATGTCTCGTTAGAATCGGTTCAGCCGTTTCAGAGATTGGCCGGAATAAATTGCATTTAGTCTGGAAAGAGACGAAATTGTTCATACTCTATCGATTTATGAATGCATTTTTTTTCTAAATATTCTATGTTGTTAAATTATCGACGCCATCTTGGTTGGTAATAAGGTAATGGTTTGTTTAATGGACATTTTTATAAATTTAGTCCCGGATGCAGTTTAGAAAATAGTTGATATTTAAAAATATCACGGTGTGTGCGTGTGTGTGTAAAGATATGTGCAAATGTGCAGAGGTAGTTGTTAAATGAATAATTAAAGGCATTTCGTTGAACTTTCCGTCTTTTATTTATTAGTCCATTACCTTAAAAACTAAATTCCTTTCCCCGAAGCATATTCGGGACCACGTGACGGGTGGTAAGGCTGTCGCCGTCATAGACGGATGTTTGTTACTCCCATAAATATTATTGAGTTGCTGCAGAGACTGAGATTATAATCTGGAATAGCACATCGGCTAAATCTTCACGCAATTTCTCAACACTAGGGCAAGCAGAGGACGAAGAAAGTCTTCACAATACATTTTTCTTCTAAACTAATTTGGGCCAACGTGACAGGCGATAAGCCTATCACCGTCTTACTGACCAAATTAACAGTACATTATACTTAAATATACATAAATTTATTTAAATAAATATTCATATAGACATCCTAAACTCCGCAAAACGTACATACATTCACATTCATCATACATATGTTAAGCCCCTAGCAGGATTCCTATTTCAGAAAGTACATTGAAAATTATGCCCTAATTTCAAAGCCACTCACAGATTTATTAAGAAAGGAAAAAGAATTTATTTTTGAAGATGAACAAAGACAAGCATTTAATATTTTAAAAGAGAGATTAGCATCCAGTCCTGTGTTAAAGATTTTTAATCCCAAGTTGAAGACGGAGATGCACACAGACGCTTATAGTGTGGCATATTCGGCCATACTCATGCAGTACCATCCAGATACAGGTCTTCACCCGGTTCATCACATGAGCCGAAAGACAAATGATGCTCAATCAAGGTACTCAAGCTACGAACTGGAGGCAACCGCTATTATTGAAGGTATAAAGAAGTTCAGGTAGTATTTGTATGGCATTTTAAAATTGTCACAGATTCTAAGGCATTTGAACTGACGTTGAATTTTTTTTTAAATTGGGGGTCATTGTAGAAGCGTGCACGTCCGACCCTTGCCAGCCCTTTTCAGGGCTGCATTTCTACTCAGCTGCGCACCCATGCCAACGAGGATTAGGGCGTCCCCCCAAGGCGACGCACACCAGTTCGTCCCCGTTGGTGTGGAATGCAGCGCGCAAAGCGGCGATGGGGACCGCCACCCATCACGCACAGCCCGACACGGCGGAAGGTGGAGGACGGAGTGCAGAGTTGGCACGTGGAATGTTAGAGGAGGCATGAGAGATAAGATGAATGAGTTGATCGAAATAATGAAAGAAAGAGAACTAGATGTCATGTGTTTGTCGGAGACCAAACAGAAGGGCAGTGGTACTGAAGAGCTCCCTGGCGGGGCGTTAGCCCTATGGTCCGGAGTCCGGAGAGCGAGAGCGCCTGCCAGGGAGTGGGGGTGCTGCTGTCGTCTCAGTTGGTCGATGTTATGACTGAATATAAGGCTGTGAACTCAAGACTTCTCTGGGTTCGCTTTAAATTGGGACTGACGAAGTTATTCCTTTTGGCTGTTTATGCGCCGGTAGCTTCGTCGTCCAGGGCTGAGCTGGAAGAGTTTTGGGAGAATGTAAGAGAAGTTCTAGATTTGGTTAGGGGAAACGAAATAATTGCTGTATGTGGTGATTTGAATGGATGGGTTGGTACCGCTCGGCCAGGGTACGAGTCGGTGCTTGGAATGTTTGATGATAAAAGGGTTAACGATGCTGGCAAGCTTATACTGGCTATATGCAAGTAAAAAGGGTCTTCTTGTGACAACCACTATGTTTAGTCACAAGAAAATCCATAAGTATACTAGAACAAGAGAGAATGAGAGAAGTATGATCGATTTATTCCTGGTGGATGACCGAATGCGAAAACAGGTGATGGATACGCGAGAGTTCAGAGGTGCTGACCTGGGAATGGATCACTATCTAGTGATTACTAGATTTAGGGGTCTGTTCGCGGGTTGGCGCCACTGGACGGCGATACCAGAACCATAGTCGGTCGGTAGCATCCGAAGCTGGAAGCTTCAGAAAGCGGACACTAGGGATAAATATCAAGCAAGGGTAGCCGAAATGCTTGACATCATCGATGTCAGAAAAGAATGTGTGGACGAAATATGGCAGAGCCTTGGTTGTGCGTTTGTGCAGCGGAAGACGTGTGTGGATCTGTGAAAAGAGGTAGTAGTAAAAAGGGTGATGCATGGTGGAATGACGAAGTGAAAGAAGCAGTTAATAAGAAGAAGAAAGCATGGTTAGACTCCTTGGCCTCTAGTAATGATAAGTATATGAGAGAGAAGAGGAAAGAAAGATATAAGCTCCAGAAAGTTCATACGAAAGCATTGATTGAAGAAGTGCGTGAAAGGAGTAGAATGGAAGCGGACGAAAAGTTATCGCACAACTTCAAGGAGAACTCCAAACTCTTCTGGAAAGAGGTTGGAAGGACCCGGAGTGGTGCGACAGCCTTAAGAATGAACAAAGTGCTTTCGACAACCAATAAAGTCCTCTCAGAAAAATCGGACGTCAGCAGCGATGGAGCGAATTTTATAGAGAGATATATGCGTGTGATGATCTTAGTGAGGGATCCGGGGGTGACGCCGTGACTGGTACGCCAGACTCGGACCGCGATGACACTGAGGTCATCAGTATGAAATAGATTGAATGTGCGATTCGAAGTTTGAAATGTGGTAAAGTTGCGGGACTCAACAGAGTTACTGCTGAAATGGTCAAGTATGGTGGGCTTCGCGTCTGGGACAGCATTCATCTGCTGTGCAATTTGTGCTGGCGGACGGGGGCTGTCCCGGATGATTGGCGATCCGCGGTCATTGTGCCTTTATATAAAGGTAAAGGCCATCTTTATGTCCAAGCCAACGATGAAATTTAAATTTAAGTTTTGAAAAACTCATTGGTACTGCCACCTGGGGATCGATCTCGAGTCTCTCGACTCGAAATTCCGACCACCCAACAACTCGGCTATCGTGACTTTTAGGATATTAAACAGCAGACATAAAATCATAGTGTTCATTCGAAAACCTATGGAGAGCCACTTGAGATCGTTGCGAAAATTGGAGACATCCAAAGTCCAAAGATAAAACGTATACACAAGTTTTGCAAGTGCTCAAGCTTATTTTAGAAGTTCCTCAGTAGCATCCTAGTAAGAGGCGTCAGCGTAGTCTATGATGGGTTGAATGAGCGTTTGAGCTAGAGAGGTTTTCGTTTTAAGGGCAATACACCTTGACGGCATTTTTATAAATAAATTAGGTGATATTGTTATCCCAAGATCCTTCACAGTGTCAGTATAAGGTATTTGTATATGACCTAACATTACCGAGCATATGGTAGAGAAATTTACTAGATTTCGTGCGTATCTACTACCAATTATGATAGCTTGTGATGTACTGGCATTAAGCTTGAGACTAAAAGATTTGAACCAGGAATTGATCCGATTTAAATCTTTACTAGCAGAGGCAATGGCGAGACCTGTTGTTTCCGGAGAAAAATGGCGATAACGCTGCAAATTGTCTGCATAGAGATGGAAATATGCAGTAATAACTGAAGTAATTGAGTTAATAAAAACGGAAAAATGTAATGGAGAGAGAACGCCACCCTGAGGCACGCCGCTGTTAAGTTCGCAAGAGTTAGAAAAAGAATTCTTAATGCGAACACACTGCGAGCAACCCCGAAGATATGAATCAAATCATTTTATAGAGGTAGATGAAATATGTATTGTTTGAAGTAAGCGTTGCTGAAATCTAGCAACACTAGTATAGTTAGTTCATTTTTTTCGATAGCCCAGCGAATATCATCAGTTACTTTAAGAAGGGCAGTAACAGTACTGTGACTGGGCCGGAAACCAGATTGGAAAGGACTTAAAAGTGAATTAGCAAATAGGAAGGTGGAGAGTTGAGTATTAACAGTATGCTCTGGAACTTTAGAAAGAAAAGGTAAAATAGAAATCGGCCTAAAATGAGACATCTCCGTTGGAGAGGAAACTTTGGGATATGATAAGTGCCTGTTTCCAGTTCAAGGGAAAGGTACAAGTGGATAAGGAGTAGTTGAATATATGGGATAGAACAGGAAGTACTGATGACATAATTAAAACTATCATTGTAGAGCAAATATTGTCGCTGCCAACTGATGTTGAAGAAATCGTCAGAATGGACTTCTTCATACATTCCTCTGAGACAGAGGTGAAATTGAAATAGGTGGAAGATGGCTTCGGAAGGTTGGAAGTGCACGCAATGTTAGGGACTTGACACAAGGAACTGAGGAAGATTGAGAAGAAAGCTTGTTAAGATCGCTTATGTCGATATCCCTACATATAATTGTAGGAGGCCTTCGAATACCATTTATTTTTATTTTCGCTATACTTTAAAATAATTTAAATTTCTATCAGAAGGAAAACATTTGTACTTTCTTTTAGCTTTATCGCGTTTTATAAATATAATAGTGTTGGTATGTCTTTATATCATTAATAAATATAATTTTTTGAATATTTTAAATGCTTTGTAATACGTTTTTATAACTTTTATGTCCATTTATTGTAATATCTCCAAGCAATTCCCAATACAGGGGTAGACAGAGGTCTAGTATAGACAAATAAGTCGCTTTGACCCACCTTTCACCGAAGATACTTTCAACATAATACAGGATACTTTAACTCCTCTTTTACGGTACAAGCTGCACTACTCTGGAACGCCCTACCTTTGAAGATAAAATCTGTTCCGAATGCCTCTTCGTTCATTAATATATATTTATGTATATATTTATATTTTTATATATTATTTACGTATCTATGTATAATTATGTACGTTTAGTTTATCTAATACATGTTTGTATTTTTCCATAAAATATTTATTATTTATATGTATATATTTTTTTACATAGGAGCATTAATCTATATTTTTGTTGTTAGCACCTGCCATCTACTTCTCAACATAACAAAAGTTGACTGGTAGAGAATGCCACCAGGCATTAAGTCCGCCCATTGTAGCCCTTAGTATAAGGTGTAACAATAAATAATAAATAAATAAATAAATATATAAATACTTTCGGGCCAACGTGACAGGTCGTGAGACCGTCGCCGTCTTCATGTCCAAGCCGCCAATATAATTCATACATAAGTTTTTGAAAAATCCATTGGTACGAGCCAGCCACTTTGGGATCGAACTCGGGACTCAAAATTCCGACCACCCAACCACGCCGCTGTCGTGGTAAAGTCACTTATTGTTAGTTATAATGTAATCTTTTATCCAGTATAACTTTTTAAACTGCTGTCTATGTACTGAATCTTTCTTAAAGGTCTTATAAATTTGTCTTAGAGATTACTTTCATGTATATTTATATTGTTTATAAATATTAATTGGTTATTACAACAGGAACTTATTATTTTGAAACTATTGTATGATAAACCACTCAAATATTAATAACCAAATAAAAACAAACGAATCAATTATATTTGTGTCATACCTACATGTCGGTTTATTCAAACATTATGCCTGCAACAAGCCTATTTAAATATTGTTATTTTGCTTTGTGGATTTACGTAGCAATCCTGAATGGATTGATTTATAATTCTGATTCAAATTATGATTCAAATTAATTTCTGGACATTTTGTTGAAATGACAATTCATTATCGACATCTAACCAAATAAAAACAATCTAATCAATTATATTTGCGTCATGTAGGTATGACCCAAATATAATATAAAGTCATTTCAACAAAATCCAGAAATAAATTTGAATCAATCCTGAGCAAATATAATAATATTTAAATAATAACAATATTTAAATTGGCTTGCTACAGGCATATTGTTTGAATAAACCGAAAATATATATTTACACAAATTTATACAATTTCCCATACTGCGGTAGGCAGATGTCTAAACAATTAAATCCTTTCGATTTTATTTGAGACAACGTAAATGCTGGAACTGAACTTATCACCGTCTTTGTATCCAAGTCAACTATATACTATGCTTCCATAAATAAATTTTCATATTAACATATAGCATTCCGCAACACTTCACCGACTTCTTTGGCAAGTCATTTACTGTTCAGGCTACATTACTCTGGAATTCCTTACCTGAAAACATTAGAAAAATTCCTAATAAGGAAAGTTTCAAAAGGTCAGTAAGTAAAAACATTTTTAGATATCAATCAAGCTACAGGGTGGGCCAAGAATTCGTTAACATTTAAGTGTAACTTACCGCGCAAACTATTGCCGCGCGGGGCGCGGGCGCGGGCGCGGGCGGGGACACTAGCTCGCTTCTTGGAAATTGAGTCGCAATGGATCGCTTCACGGAGCCGCAACGCGCTTACTGCGTGAAACAGTTTTATTTAAACGACTTTTCGCTCATTACTGTGAGACGCTTATTTCGCGTTAAATGTGGTTTACACGACCTAAATCAGTGTCTAAGTGCTCCTTTAATAAAGAAATGGGTGAAGAAGTTCGAAGAGACGGGATCTACACTAAATGTGAAACAAACCGGCGGCCCACGGACTTCTCGGAGCGAAGAGAACGTGCAGCAAGTTTCCGCTTCTGTTCGACGTGATCCAGATTTATCGACACGCAAACGTTCGGCTGAATTAGGATTATCCCGCACATCATTACGCCGTATTTTGAAATTAGATTTGAAATTACATTCATATAAGATCCTGCTAGTGCAAGAACTAAACCCTAATGATTTAAATTTGCGTAAGTCATATGCCGAAACAATGTTAACTCGTTTCAGTAATTTTCACAACATCTTATTTTCTGACGAAGCCCATTTCCACCTAAATGGACATGTAAACAAACAGAATTGCAGGTATTGGAGCAGCGAAAATCCTAAAGCTAAACATGAGAGGCCACTTCACTCTCCTAAGGTAACTGTATGGGCTGCAATTTCTGCAAAAGGAATCATCGGACCTTACTTTTTTGAAGATTCTCGAGGCCGTTCAGTTACTGTTAATTCTGCCGAGTATGTGAAAATGTTACGGGAGTTCTTAGCACCGATGCTACTGGAATTTGCTGGCTATAATCGTAACACATGGTTTCAACAAGATAAATTACAACTAATTAGCTTTCTCGTAAATAAACGATTTCTAAAATATGTTAAATGGTTTTTTTTATACGATTTTTTCAAATGTTAACTAATTCATGGCCCATCCTGTAGTAACTAAGTGCAGTGAATCAAAACGGATATTTCATATATTTATTATAATTATTTATGTATATATATGTATGTTTATGTATATGTTGTATGTATATAGTATTCATAATTGTAATATTATTTATGTATTTGGTTATATCTTATACTAGGTTAAGCACCTAAAACATTTTTTTCAATCCCCTCGGGTTGACTGGTAGAGAATACCGATAAGGCATTAAGTTCGCCCTTTGTTATCCTTATTTTTAAGGTGATACAATGAAGTTTAAATAAATAAATAAATAAAATAAACACTTAAACATTTACAATTCGAGTACAAACATTCATATTCATCACACAATTCGAACCCACATCCCTTCGCTTCATTCGAACCCACATCCCTTAGCTTTGAAGGCCACTAGGTCCTTCCGGGCCATGTACTGTAGGACTACAGAAGTCACCTATGGTTAACTGGAATGGAGAAATAACTCGTTTTTAATCTATATTTCATACAAAAATTAAAAAATTTTTGGCGACGTTTTCCTTAACCGTTTAATTAAAGTTTAAACCTAAGGAAAACATAAAACATTGTTATTCACTACTTGATAATATTATTAAGGTTTCCTTAACTTTTACCTGTTACATTTTTTTTAAATAACATAGAAGCATCAACAGCACCATGAAAAAAACACTATTTAAAATAAAATATTATAAAACTTGATGTCACGATAGCCGAGTGGTTGGGTGGTCGGAGTTTCGAGTCGAGAGACCCCAGTTCGATCCCCAGGTGGCAGGCTCGTACCAATGGGTTTTTCAATAACCTATGTACTAATTATGTCGTTGGCTTGGACGTAAAGACGGCGACGGGCTCACCACCTGTCACGTTGTCCCGAAAATATCTTCTGTGGAAGGTGGGTCGAAGGGACTTAATTGTCTAGACTAGACCTCTGTCTTCCCCTGTATTGGGGATTGCGTGAAGATATTTATTATTTATTTATTGTAATTTATAAACACTTATAGTGTTTATAAATGAACGGATCAAATGTTTGTCTCCGCATGATCACGGAAAAGATTCTGGCTGCTAACAAGATGATTTTCTGTGCTTTTGTGGACCTTTAAGCTTAAGCCTTAATAAAGTTGTAAGGAATGTGGGAACTGTTGCTGGGTATGGTGTGGATGGTCCATTGCTAATCGGTGTGTAGTCACTTTACTGTGACTGTAAAGCCTGTATGCGGGTAGGGCACGACCTGTCACCCATGTTTAGCGTCCAAACGGGCGTAAAACAGGGTTGTGTCATGTCTGAAGCGAAAGAGGTATGTAAGGATCGTGACACTGGGCGATCTGTTTTCTCTGGTTACCCCGTTAGGGATTGAGCGTGAAGATAAGTACAAGTAGTAGTAGTACTGTTGATAATCTTATTAGGGACCTTATAAATAAAATACGGTGGACTGTATAATAATTATTTAGCCAACTGTACAAAAATATGTATGCGCTCGTAGTCGTCGGTGGCACGGTTGGAAGTAAGTCCTAGAGAGGTCAGCGATCGCACAGGCCAGTGACCCACGTCCCGCGCGCCTCGCCCGACCCCTCCAGAAACCGGTCTTTGCGTATCGACGCAACCGGTCTTTGGGCATCGGCCCAAACATCCTCATCATCCGGGTTGAAACATTCAATTGAGAGGTAGGGGGAAAATATTCTTGTAACTTCTCAGCAGAGTCCCCTTCTTGGTCTTCACTTCGGCCACTCTTGATGTCCCATCTGTGCCAGGAAACACCTTGATAACACGACCCAGTAGCCACAGCAGTGGTGGTTGTCCATTCTCCTTAATGAGAACGAGCGTTCCTGCAGCCAGCTGCTCTGTAGTCGCATGCCATTTGGTTTTTTTCTGTAACAGCGAAACATATTTGATTTGAAATCTTTGCCAAAAGTGTTGTTTGATATGCTCTACTCTTTGATAGCGCTCCAGTCGATCGATGTTGATGTCAGCTTCCTTCGGATAAGGAACAGACAGAAGTGGTCGTCCAATTAAAAAAAATGTGATGGAGTAAGGGCAGTTAAATCTGAAGGATCGGATGATAGAGGAGTAAGAGGACGGGAATTGAGTACTGCCTGTACTGTGACTAGCTCCTGCAGTATATATGTGAAGTGCGTTAACTGCAGTAACCTTTTCAAATGATGCTTTGTAGAGCAAAAGGCGGACTCACCGATGCCATTAAAAGGGCGAGAGTAAGGAGGAACAAAAGTAAATTCGATACCTTGTTGCGCAACTTCTGAAGAAAGGTTAGAATTTTCTAAAAAATGTCGCAACTCATTGCAAGTCCCAACAAAGTTAGTACCAATGTCGGACAAGATGTTTGAGGCTTGCTTGGCTTGTGAGTTGCATGTTTACACATTTATATTTAAAACATTTGAGACACTACCTAAAAACTTTCTCTGCAAGGTTTCTGCCAAAGGCCAATACATCTGACGAATATTTGATAAAAGTTATTGAGGACCGGCATGAATTAAATCTAAATGAAATTTGTTAAATATAATTTTTGTGATATGGTGCTTGGAGCATAGTAAAATTGGATGCTTTACATTATAATCATACAGCGAGTTAGCAAGCCTGCCGCCTACACAGATAATACCATCAGTATCAACGAAGGGACTTAAGGATACTAGTTTGTTTTTATAACGCAAAGGTTTTCCGGATTTAAGAAGAGCGTATTCTTCTGCAAACATATCATATTGAGCATGGCTAATTATGAATTTAAAGGAATTACTAAGCTCATTTGTTGTTGATTGATTCTGTGAATTGAATGAAGAATAGGCATATCGTAAATTATGTTTCTTAAAGGAACCTTGAATTAATTGTGATGAAACTACTTCAGGAAGATCCTGGTTTAAATGGTTATTAGGGCATTTTGGCCACTCATTTTCGTTTTTTAACAAAAATAGAGGTCCGGACCACCATAAGGTACACCCACTGATAAGGTCAGCCTTTAGCCCGCGAGAAATATCTGCAGGATTATCCTTGGAAGCCACATAGCTCCATGTATGTCCTGCAGTGCTATCTTGTGTTTCATTGACTCGATTACGAACAAAGGGTTTTAGTAAGTTCGATTCCATGCGCAACCAACTCAATACGATAGTCGAGTCACACCAAAACCGATATGTACTGATTGGTAGGATAAGAGAATTCAGAACCTTCGTACACAGTCTTGTTCCTAATAAAGCTCCACAAAGCTCAAGTCGGGGAATTGTTGTTGATTTAGTAGGTGCTATGCTTTTCGAAACAAGAAATTGAACTTCAACCAACCATTTTTATCTATCAAACGTACGTAAACACAGGCGCCATACGCTCGTTCTGATGCGTCTGTAAATACGTGAAGCTCATTTAATACAGAGATATCATAAACCACCCATTGGGGAATATTAAATGATTTTCTGAAAAACTCAAAGTACTATCAGATTTGGTAATGCCTGTTATTTCTGCCAAAACCTTTAGGCTATTGGATTGCCATTGATTGATTCACGAATGAGTTTTTTGTAGTGGCGGCTAGACAAACTAAGCATTTTGTGGCTAAATAGGGCGCAAAAGCTGTCCCATAAGTTACAGTGTTAAGTGAATATGTTTTTAAGGGTAAGTTTCTGTCTGCTCTAAAGATAATTTGTTGAGAAGGTGTAACATTTATTGCTCTGTACATCTTTTCATATTTGAAATGACATATTTACGCCGCCGAAATCGCAGTAAAATAGATAATAAATCATCTTGGACGCTGGGGCCTATCATTTGAATATTATTAAATGATATTTGGAAGTTGGGGCCGATGCATCAAATACTACGCGAAGGTTTGTCGTAGTACTCAAATAAACATTTTTCATACCTGGGTGAGGAAGCGTTTTATTCTCCGTCATGTGACCAAAACGCTCGCATTCCTGGATGAAGGCAATACATTGCTCCTTAAAGACAGGATCTCGTTGAAAGCGACGCTCTTATAATAAAAAACGACGCTTAGCCATTTTTACGAATCACTTAAACACACGGGTAATTTTTTAACGGTCACAATAAAACGACCATTTTCATCGCGAATTATGTTTGAAGAAAAGCTTTTCTCACAGGCTCGTTCTTCACGAGATAAGAAATGTCTCGGGGAAACAGAATATATTTCCCAAAACTTACATAAATTGTTATTCAGCTCATTTATGGATGTATTACCAAAATGTGACTGTTTTGGCGAGGATGGATTTGCTGATGGATCTGCTGGAAGAGCTATAAAGCCTGCTACTATCCACTCGGATTTAGACTCACATAATTTGGGCTGGCGTTTGCCTAGGTTAATTGCTGTAGCACCTAGGACATTCCAAAAGACATCGGCACCGACGAGTATGTCAATTACTGAAGGAATATTAAAAGAAGGATCAGCTAGTTGAAGCCCTGATGGATCGGTATTTTTTGTATATCTATTAAAGTAACGGGCAGTATTTTGGTTATTTTCGGCAAAATAAAGCAATCGATGTTGACTTTATATGAACTACAACAAGATTCAATTATTTGGTTACAAGACTGTGTACTGGTCGAAATCTGATCAATTTATACCTGTTATCTTGCCCTACGTATAGGTAATCTTAATTTGTTGCTAAACTCCTCAGTAATAAAATTAGCCGTAATACCATTGTCGAGCAAAACTCTGGCGTCGAATCTCTGTCCGTTGTTGCTGACCACCTTCACCATCGCTATGGAAAGCAAAATATGCGACGAAGTAGTATTTTGTATAGAGGTGTCACTTGATAAAGTAATATTTTCAGGATTACTAATACTAGATCAGGAAGGTAAAGCAAAGCTACCAGAACTGTTAGGCATAGGATCTTGGAAAGGAGTAGGCTTAGATTCTTCTACGTGCAAAAGCGTATTATGCCTACCTTTACAATATTTACAGCGCAATAACCTACATCTTTTGGTTAAGCGTCCGGAACGTAGACAGTTAAAACAAACTTTAAATTCTTTAGCTTTAACAACGAGCGTCTCAATCGGCAAGCTTCGAAAAACTTCGCAAGTGTATAAAAGATGATCTTTTAATGGACATTTTGTGATATTTTTAGAAAATGATTTGTTTATATATTTTGGATGATTTAGGTTATCGCTTTCTTAGTTATTAAATTCTACAATAAAACTACTAGATTTTGATTCTAATTTGTGTGTACTAAAATTTTGTTTACATTTATTTTCAATTGTTTATAATAAATCGGCTTTGCTACTAATGAAAGTGCAAAATTGTTCTAAGGTGGATGATTTTTCTATACTATTACGATACTCTTCTTAACTTCTATTAGTAACGGCATCTAATTTATTTGACATCACGTTCCGTAGGCTCATTCAATGTTTTAAGAGCTCGAATATTCTTATTAATAATGTCAATTAATTTGCGTAGTGAAACACTCGATTCCTTTGCAATATGCTCAACATTGAATAACGCCTGCACATGATTATTAACTAAAAGTCGACTATTAACTAAAAGTCGACGATCACATAGTAAATTCCACGCCATCTCATAGTTTTCGCCTTTAAAGTCGATATTTTTTATTATTTATAGAGCGTTGCCTGCTAAAGATGCACGGAGGATTTACTTATGTTATCGATAGTTCTGCTACTGTGAATAAGCAACATAAAGGTATCTCTATACTCAAGCTAGCATTGATAGCTACCATTAAAGTGAGGCAAGTTAATTTTAGGTAAGCGAATAATATTCTGATGAAATGATTCACCTGTTTGCTTGCTTGTCGAACCCGCTATAGTGCTACTATCAGCTGCGCCATTGCGCACAAGTAAGTTACGGGCCTGAGCCATTAGCGAGTGATACCGTTCTTCAAACTTGCATTACTCGTCATAGGCTTCGTTGGGCTCGTCCGACACCACCTCAATTTCCATCTGCAAATCGTCAAATTGGTCATATAATGAATCGAATATACTTAAGTGACCCTCCAACTTGTGCCGTTGTAGGTCTGAAATTGATTCACAACTGGCAAGCATACTGAGATAGTTACCGAAATTTGTAAGCTTTGCTTTCATTGCATTGCGTTTTCTAATTAATGTTTCCTCATTAGCCATTTTGAAAGAAAATATGATAAGATACTAAGAAGTTAGGATATTATTGCGAGTGGGTAATTTTGCAATAATGCAGTGCAAAGTTAATGAATAGGCGCGACTTTGAACTTGAATCGACCGCTAGCGGCCGGCTGATGCAATGGATGACGTGTGCGCACAGCTGATGCGAGCGTATTTAATAAAGCTAATGTATGATAAACTGAGAAAAATTTTTTCAGGGTTAAGCAATTTTTGGCAACTTACACTTGTAAGAACTCACACTTGTAATATATAGGCAATGAAAAAATAAAAAAAAAATGTTTTAGAATTTATCGTTAAGGAATATTAAGAAATATTAAAATAGGGAAATAGAAGGGAAAAATTGGAACAAACTCACTAAACGTCCTTCTCCTTTTCTCCGCAATTAACCTTATCTTCGAAGCGATGACTTGGCAAATAAGCTTGAAAATTGCAGGAAATAGCGCCAACGTCGTATATGAAGACTTCGAAGTTATAAAACATTCCTTTTTCTTTGCAATTAGCAGGCTGACTTCCAGTTGGCCGTTGAAGCGATGACACGGCAATTTTCAAAATGGCGAGTTCAAAGTACGGCAAATCTGTTGTACAGTCGGCTTTGTAGATGCGGTTCTTCGAAAATGGCGAGTCAAGGACCATTTGTTGAGGACCTTATTAGGGACCTTATAAATAAAATACGTTGGAATGTATAATAATTATTTAGCCAACTGTACAAAAATGTGTATGCGCACGTAGTCGTCGGTGGCACGATTGGAAGTGAGTTCTAGAGAGGTCAGCGATCGCACAGGCCAGTGACCCACGTCCCGCGCGCCTCGCCCGACCCCTCCAGAAATCGGTCTTTGCGTCGATGCCCAAACAAGTACTTATAGTATAGAAATGTCATTCATAATTGCAAACAAAACCAGTGCGAGAACGCAAACCTGAAGAACTCCTCTACGCATCCCGAAAGCATCAGGCATCATAAAAGGTCCTTGTGAAAAGATTGTATCAGCTTCTGCAATTTCGAAGGACATCCAATTTTCTCGAAGACAATATAGAGCCATTTTCTGCTGACGGTGAAGAGGCCTTATTTATGTCAACAAAAGCAATCATCAGAGGGGTATTCTGCTCCCGGCACTTTTCTTGAAGGTGCCGAAAGGTTAAAAATCATGTCAATAGTGAATCGTTGGGAGCGGAAGCCGTCCTGCACAGATTATTTCCTGTGGTTGCGCAATTTTCAATATTCATACACAGGTTTATGCGTGCTGCAACACTGGAATAGTTAGTCTAGTTGGTGCCAATGTCCAGACCAAGGATGTTTCCAAAAAAGTTTACCTTTAAAATAGGTATTAGTGACGCATAGTTGAAATTTTGAGCAAAACTCTAGCAGACGTGATCCATTTTCGTTCTGCTTTCCAACACCATGTTTACGGAGCCATCCAGGTCAGGCGATGCTGTTCTGCGCTACGCGAGCGTTGAAGACTCCCAGTATACAAAGTCGATCTCTAGCCGGTACATTGCGTGCAACACCGCAAAGTTTATCATAAAATTTGTATTTAGACTCTGCGGTGGAGGCGAGGGACGGTGCATAGGCAGACATGAGGGTTTTGTCTTTAACCACATAACCATGATATGCTCTATTATAGGAGGCGAGTGACGGTGCATAGGCAGACATGAGGGTTTTGTCTTTAACCACATAACCATGATATGCTCTGTTATACGTTGAGGTGCATTTATAGCATCCAAGACTGCGTTATGAATAGTAAAGCCGACACCATGATCACGACTTTTATTTGAAGCTTTGCCTTTCCAGAAAAACATGTAATTGGTTTCACGTAAAGAGCCTTTATCAAGTAACCTGGTTTCTTGCAATGCAGCTATAAGATATGTTTAGACGTGCTGGCTCTAGATCTATAACAGCCGTTTTGCGCAGGTGTTGTGTGTTGCTTGAAGTCTTCCAGGTGTCCAGAAGACCTCATTTTACACAGAAATTATCCACAGCTTTGAAAAATTTTTAACGTACAAATTATCGTTCTTATATACTTCCTTCGTAGTTACGGCATGCAGGTTTCAATCCAACATTTGTATGAGCAATTCTGTAGGGCTTATGAATAATTCATGTCTTAGTCACCATTCTGTCATCCAAGTTGGGTCAAGGTAACGTGTGTAATTCATCAATATATTAATAAATAAATGAGTAAATTTATATCCAAAGGCCATAATTATATAGATCTAAGGCGAAGTTGCAAGCAGCTAGTTTCTTTATATTAGATGTCGTGAATTTAGAAAACGAGAATAATATAGTTTTACGTCCACACATCTATTTCTATATTTATATAAAATTGAATTATTTGTAATTTTAAATTAACGGCTTTACAATACTGAAATACATGTGAAAATTTATACGGTACTTACGTAAAAAAATCAACTTTTTAAATTTTCTTTTGTCTGTCTGTCTGCCAAATCAGGGACGTCCTTAAAAAAGGCCAGGGCAAGAGTACCATGAATCGAAGAGAATGTATGAAGGGAATAATGAAAGTGGGCGAAGCGAAACAAGTATGTAAGGATCGTAGCAAGTGGAAAGATGTGGTCTCTGCCTACCCCTACGGGAAAGAGGCGTGATTATATGTATGTATGTCTTTCTGTCTAATCGTCTGTTTGTTTTGGCTAGTTTCCGAAACACCTGTACCGATTTTAACCGGAGTTTCACTGGCAGATAGCTGATGTAATAACGAGTAACTTAGGCTACTTCTTCGACGCGGGCAAAGCCGCGAAAGCAGCTAGTTAAAAATAAGTCTGCAATTCCTAATGCGAAAGTTTGTATGCATGGATGGATTTTAGCTACCTTTTCACGTAAAAACTACATAACGGACTTTGATGTAACTTTACAGAAACATAGCTTATAAATCAGAGTAACACATAGGCACTACAATTTATAAAAATTTAGTGTAATTTGGCTACAATATTACGACAGTTATCAAGTAAGTTGGAATAATTCTTGCCCTTTGAGACCTAGCCTGACTGTTTTGTTACTTTAAGAATTCGGATTAATATTTGGTATAGGCTGTATTATAAGTTGGAAGAAGTTTGTTTATTTTTTATCTTAATTACATATCGAAATTGTTTTAGTAGGTCAAAGCCTCCACAGGGTTAGGCAAAACTCAGAACCGAAGGGTTGTTAGTGCTTTCACAATTTCAGTACTATTCACTCCATCTTAACCTATTCCGAGCAAAGGTGACGTCTACGCCGCGAAGTACGCTGCGTTATGATGATGAATGCTTTTAAATAATTTTGATTACTTCGTTATGCCGGCGTGATTAGGCAAAGAAATACGTGTGTATGATAAGCGTAAGAATATACCGCCCTCCTGCTGCCCGTGTGTCGTAATTGGCGATTAAGGGTAACGCCTCGAAAATAACATTGGCTACCCGAAAATGGTGGTGTAACCACCTCACGACTAACATTTAGCAGACTGGTGACGGGCAGCAGCGTCTAAGGCGCGATGTGTCTGATACTGCGATCGCTTATCTGTTTGCCATGTGTGGCGATTATGGGAAACCCTCCCTTACGGGAGGCCTATGCATTGCTGTGAATTTTTAGAGGTCGTTACATAAATTTATTTTCTTTAAAACTTTTAAATTATCTATTATAGATGTGGCGTTGGTTACTCAAAAAGTCACGATAGCCGAGTTGTTGGGTGGTCGGTATTTCGAGTCAAGAGACAGGATTTCGATCCCCAGGTGGCAGGCTCGTACCAATGGGTTTTTTAAAAACTTATGTACGAATTATATCGTTGGCTTGGACATAAAGACAGCGACGGGCTCACCACCTGTCACGTTGTCCCGAAAATATCTTCGGTGGAAGGTGGGTCAAAGGGACTTAATTGTCTAGACTAGATCTCTATCTACCCCTGTATTGGGAATTGCGTGAAGACACGTTGGTTACGCAGTTATAAATATTCTGTGGCGTGGAGTCAATCGGAAATGAAATAAGTACATCCCTTAATATATTTTATGTACATACAACCTTAATGTGACTTGTGCAGTTGTTAAATATTGTATAATTGCAATTAATTAACATATTTTATTTAAATTTGTTTTAAGTAAAACTTTTATCAACTTTTCCTTGCATAAAGTCAGTTCTTTCCATAAAAAATATCTTCATGCCATTTACAACACTGGAGTGGACAGAGGTCTAGACAATTGAGGCCTTTTGACTACGGCGGACAACGTGAATAGTGGTAATCCCATCGCCGTCTTAATGTCCAAGCCAACAACATACATCGTACTTAAATTTTTGAGAAAACCCTTTGGTATGAGCCAGCCACCTGGGAATCGAACTCGGATCTTTTGAAACGAATTCAAATTGGTTGATCGCACCCAACCACTCGGCAATCATTATTGTTTAGATAACTCAAAACTCTTATATACTTTATATAAATCTTTTAGATACTGTATAACATAATACTTACTTTATATTTAATTATCATGCAGTGATAATTTAAACAAGTTAAAATTGTTGCTTATTAATTTAAATAAAACATTCTATAAAAATAAATAAAATGAATATCTTCACGCAATTCTCAATACAAGAGTAAACAGTGGTCTTGTCTATGTGACTCATGTTAAAGCGTATTTATAAAAATATTTTAAAAAAAAAAGTGACGATAGCCGCGTGGTTTGGAGGTCGGAATTTCTTCTCAATTCAGACGTATGTGTTTAAAAAATATGTACGATTTTTATCATAGGCTTGGTTATAAAGTAGTCGACAGGCGCACCACCTGTCACGTTGTCCCAAAAAATGTCTTCGGTCAAGACAATTAAGTAGGCGTGAAACGGCGTGAAGATATTTATTTTTATATATTAATAATTAAAAAAATAAATATCTCCACGCAATTCCCAATACAGGGGTTGACACAGGTCTAGTCTAGACAATTAAGTCCCTTTGACCTTCCACCGAAGATGTTTTCGAGACAAAGTGATAGGTGGTGAGCCCGTCGCTGTCTTTATATCCAAGCCAACGATATAATTCGTACATAATTTTTTTTTTTTGAAAAACCCATTGGTTTGAGCCTGCCACCTGGGGATCGAACTCGAGTCTCGTGACTCGTAATTCCGATCACCCAACCACTCGGCTATCGTGACTTCTCTATTATCAAGAGTGATTTATGAAGATTATGAAGAGAGTGATATTCTATTAGTTAATTTTATAAATAAAATCTTAACAAACTACTGTTAAAATTTTAACAGTGGTAGAGCCACGCATCAGCTTTTGTTGTTGCATGAATGGGCCGGCTCGACCGGGGAAGTACCACGACCTCACAGAAAACCGGCGTGAAGTAGAAGTCTAACAAACTTCTGCGTTTCGTCTGGTGAGTGCAGGTAACCGGAGGCCCACAAACCCCCCTTTCCCCCAATTCTGGGGGGGGGGGGGAGCTCTAAGACCGGCAACGCATCTGCTATGCCTCTGGTACTGTTCATGGGCGGCGGTAATCACTTACCATCACGTAAGCCACCTGCTGGTTTGCCTTCCTTTTCTATTAAAAAAAAATACTTTGATAGCTTGAACAACGGTATTTCCAACTTGATAACAAAATACAAATCAAAAGTACGTTTATCTCTAAGCTAAGAGAATAAAACGGCGTTTTGGACGAAAAAAATTCACGTAATCTGTCGTGGAAAACCCAATTCGACGAGTTCATGCTGTAATGACGTCACATATTCCATAACGAGCGAGGAGACGAACTGCGGCAGGCCCGTGACGTTTTGTTCGTTGGATTTGTTTACTTCATTCATTTTAGTATAAAACAACGTCACATAATGATTTCTAGTATTTACGCGAATAAAACGATTTTCGGATTTTATCGCTTTTCTAATTAGTTTTTACAAACTATTTTTATTTCCCGACGTTTCGGATGCAGTCCCCCCGTGACCACGGATGCTGTAAAGCATCCGAAACGTGGGGAAATAAAAATAGTTTGTGAAAAAAAATAAAATCCGAAATATCGAAGTCAGAGGTCCAGACAATGAAGTTCATTCGAACCACTTTCCACCGAAGACATGTTTTGCGACAAGGTGTCAGGTAGTAAGTCCGTCGCTGTCTTTACACAAGTTTTTTTTTACTTTGTACTTTAAACAAGCCAACGATATTAATCGTACCTGTTACTACCTGGGGACAGGTCTCTCGACTCAAATTCCGATCATCCAACCACTCGGCTGCCGTGACTAGATATTCAGTGACTACCACGTTATTATTCTCAATAATGCCATTTAGAATTAAATACCTATATTATAAGTAAATAATTTAAACTAATATGGTATATTACTTACTTTTAAGCGTGACTCAAACGTTGTAATATTATCCTGCATCAGTACACAGAAAAGATACTTTTTTTTAAGAACTATTCCTTGAACCCTTGTGAAATAGCGAAGTGCCTACATCCTATTGGTTTTGGGTGCTGACTGCGGAACATAACGCCGCAGGTTCGGGCTCATCATTCTATTATTTATTTATTTATTTAGTATTGTAATTTGTCTTACGCAATTGATATAAAAGCTAAAAATGAATATATAAATACGTATAATTTACGTATATGTTTAAATTAAAAATAATTATTGAAGACCATTCCAGGAACAAGTGCCGCGGTACTGTGTGTGGAACTTAGTTGTGTGTGAATTTAGTTGGAGGGTTTAACTGGAATATTATTAGGCATTGTTAGTATTCTTTTTACATAAAAATATAATTGGTTATACGGAGGTTTTTGACAGAAGGCGTTTAAGACATTAATCGCTTTGCTTTTTTGGATGATACATTTCACGGATGATTTCTTTACCGTTTTTGAGTACATACATACATACATATATACATACGTAACGGCCTATTAAAGTCCACTGCAGGACATAGGCCTCTCCCAAAGGGAGGATTTGCCATAATCACCACGCTTGGCAAGCGTATTGGCGATCGCAGTACCAGACTACTCGCAACTCAGACGCTGCTACCCATCTTAGGTCTGATTATTTTAGTCTGATATTTTTAGAGATGGTTATCCCGTCATCTTTCGGTTGTCAAAACGATGTTCAAGGCTGATTCCCTTAGTCACTTCTTACGGCATCCTCGGGAAGAAAGGGGGTGGTAATATTGTTACACCGTTACCACACGTCTAGAGTTGTTCGCCGTTTTTGAGCATTTTTGCGAACTCCTCTATCTAAACAGTTTAGACCTTTCGATCCTTATTTTTTCGGAGCTTATTTTGGAACTACGTGACTGATGATGTTCCAGTCATCGTCTTTATGTCCTAACCAACGATTTAAACCGTACTTAAGTTTGAAAAATTAGGCTAAGGGAGGGGTTGATCTAGGTCGGTTTTCTTGGCTCGAATTCCGATCACCCAACAACTCAGCTATCGTGAAATTTATATAGTTATTTATACAGTTTAAATTTATATAGTTAATGAGACGGAGTTTTTATATACAAAACAAAGTAAATCCATTTCTGACATTGGGACCGATCAAAAGAGCGGAACTGATAATTGACAACATTGATTCGCGTTCATGTCCAACTCTCAACCAGTTATAAAATAGTGGTCAAGCGAGATGCTATACTAGTGACACAATACCAATACGAAAAGTGTTTATTAACTAAAATAATATTTGTTAAAAAGTTTTCGTATTTTTAAAGAATTTAAGTAGTGAAGTGATTAATCATATATCGATAATTTGTAAAAACATGAAGGTAAATAATGCTTCTTTATAAGTTAAGGAAAAAATCGTGAAAGATGTATGTGTAATAATAATAATTTTATGTTAGACATAAAATTATATATATATATATATATATATATATATATATATATATATATATATGTATGTATGTATATATATATATATATATATATATATATATATATATATATATATATATACATATATATATATATATATATATATATATATATATATATATATATATATATATATATATATATATATATATATATATATATATATATATATATATATATATATATATATATATATATATATGTATATGTAATAAATCCAACTAGACGTGGACATATGAACAAATTTCTATATTTAGTACATACGTACACAGCTAAACAGTTGTTAATGTATTTAATGCTTGTTTAGGAACATGAATAACTGCGAGCCTGACTTGATCTCTGTTTGAACTTTAATAATGTTATTATGTCGTGATAACATAATTAGTTCTGTGGTCAAAGCAGGTCAAGTTTTACGCGGACAATATATAAATGTTCGTGAAAATTTTAGTTGAAGAATTTACGGACGCTTAAGGAAAAAATTTAAATAATATAGTAAAATATCTGCACGTCATTCCCAATACAGGGGTAGACAGAGGTCTAGACTATTAAGTCCTTTCGACCCGCCTTTATATTTTCGCCTTTCACCGAATATTTTTTGGGACGACGTGACCATTGGTGAGCTTGTGTGTCGTCATCTTTATGTCCAAGCCAATGTCACACGTATTATCTTCACACGAATGTGTGTGAAGACCGAATGGCGAAGAAAGAATGCAGCGCGAAAACTAGCAATAAAAGGGCTCGAGGTAGGCCGAAACTAACTTTCGAAGACCATGTGAGCAGATTGCTCGATTGTTTATTTATCTTCATAACTATTTATCTATATAAGTATTGTACTATATTGTACCGTTCGCTGGGCCACTGAGACGGCGATGGGTTCATCAACTGCCTATTGACCTCTGTCTACCCCAGATATCAGAAAAAGAGTCATGATAAAATACACCTCTGTGTATAAGTGTTATAAACTTTAACTTATTAAAACTTTTGTGAGACATCACTTATTTAATTATTTGATTTCAAAGACCTATCAAGATTTCAAGTCAATCCATGGTTTTAGTTTTGCGTCCACGAACAGTCGAATTCTGTATTCTTATATATTTCACAATAAAAGAGATGAGTTGATAAATATTATAGAATGAGTTTGTGGTATCATTCACGATTGTAAATATCTAATCTAATATATTTTCCATTTATACACAAGATTTGCAGCCAGTCCATTAAAATATTATTCCTAATTTGCTATTGCGCAGTATGATTCAGAATTGATACAAATTTATTTTTAGATGTTTGGTTGAAACAATGATTCACTATCCCCATCGATTCCAGAACGTATGTATGACTCAAATATACCTAGTCCGACCAAAGTTCTGTTACAAATAAATAAAATAAAAATATAAATAAATAAATATCTTCACGCAATTCTGGAGGAGCACAGAGGTCTAGTCTAGACAATGAAGTCCCTTCGACCCACCTTCCACCGAAGATATTTTCGGGACAAAACAAAAACTTTATGTCCAAGGCAACGATATAATTCATACATAAGTTGTTGAAAACCCATTGGTACGAGCCTGCCACCTGGGGATCGAACACGGGTCTCTTGATTCCAAATTGTGACCAAACTTAACCCAACCACTCGGCTGTCATGACTTATCTGTTAAAAATGAAAATGCATTTTTTATGAGATAATGTAATACTATTAAAATTTGTACCTACATATTTATTAGTTTCAGCAAAAAAATATAAAATATATTCCACCTATAGTTTTTATACAGGCCTTTAATCAGTTTAGCCACGAATCTATAGATTTTCGCACTGTTTCCAAGGGAAATTTCGCCACTGCTTGTACTAAAAAATTAAGAGACTCAATGTCGCCGTGTCCTATAGAGCAGGCAATTTTTTTAAAAATTGACCATAACTTAAAGTTAAGGCCTGGACTAGACGAGGGCCAGCTCTTTAGCTCTTATCAAGTCAAGAACGTTGGTTTCTAGCCAGGCTATAGAGCAGGCAATTTTTTTAAAAATTGACCATAACTTAAAGTTAAGGCCTGGACTAGACGAGGGCCAGCTCTTTAGCTCTTATCAAGTCAGGAACGTTGGTTTCTAGCCAGGCTTGGTTAGTTCGTGCCTTGTTACTGGATGCAGAGTCCTACTGGAAAGTTCACGGTATGATTTTAAAAAGTGTATTGCTGAGAGGTTTCACAACATGATCCAAGACTGTATCTTGACTCACTGGTGAAGTTTTCAAACATTTTTTTAACAAAAAGTTATCCATTGAGACTCCTTCATAAGACACGCCCCACCCAAACATCACTGACCCAGGATGATGACCACGTTGTACCTTTCCGACCACTTGAGCAGCTTCGTTAGAACTGTGAGCGTACACTTTATCATTTTTCTTAGTAGTGTTCTTCAATCGTGAAAATTTTATCATCGGTAAATAGAATATTTCTGTGCCTTTCGCTTGCGTATCGCGACAGAAGGCGTTTTGATCCATCCACTCTCATTAATAGTAAAAATTTATTTAGTGCATATCCTGTATACCGACGATAAGCACCGAGCTCCAGGTCTTGTTTTATAATACGCGAGTGAGTCATAGGGGGAATCTTCATTTATCTCTATAAGATTTTTTGCTTTCTAATGGGGTTCCACGAATTCTGGCTTTAACAGCATTAACAGCCTTTGTAGTTCTAACAGCACGCGGTCCAATCTTTTCTGGTCTTTGATAGAGGAAGAGTTGTTGTATCTGTTGATAGTATGATATACGAACATACGGCTGATACCAAGCTTTTTAATTCTCTGGAATATGACCAACGGCTCCATACCCACTTTGTGCGAGACGATCAATCTTATTTTCTTTAACACCTCATTCCATATTGTGATTTGATAATGCACTCATAAAAAATATGGGAAATGGAGCAAAATCAAAAGAAGTTTTTAATACGTTTTCCAAATTTAAAATAATTAAAAAGTTGAAAAAAAAGGTGATACATATATTTATAAAATACATTAAATAAACATAAACATATAAACTTTAACAACTTTAAAAAGAATAGTTCTATTCACAATGTCAAAACCTGGAATAAACATGATCTTGTAATGGCAGTATTTAGACTCCATAGAGTTTGTAACACATTCATGAGATGCTGTGGCCGCTTCTACAACAAAATCATTGTGCAAAGTTTGCCTATTAGGCAGGTTCAAAGCATTTATAAAAGCAAAAACTATACAAAATGTGGCATTACAATATTAAATTAATGATTGTAACCACTTAGAGCAAGATCCCTGGGCCGCGATACGTCACCTATTTTCTGACGGACGATTGAGTAGTGTTAGTATGTACTACAATCTTTGCCTACCAGGTGATCAAGGTACATAAAAATATTACTTACTTCAAGTAAATTCTCACGACTAAATTTCCAAAACATATGTTTTAGAGTCACGATAGCCGAGTGGTTGGGTGGTCGGAATTTCGTGTCAAGAGACCCGAGCTCGATCCCCAGGTAGCTCGCTCGTACCAATGGGTTTTTCAAAAGCTTATGTACGAATTATATCGTTGGCTTGGACATAAAGATGGTGACGGGCTCACCACCTATCACGTTGTCCCGAAAATATTTCGGTGGAAGGTGGGTCAAAGGGACCAATTTGTCTAGACTAGACCTCTGTCTACCCCTGTATTGAGAATTGGGTGAAGATATCTATTTATTTATAACTATTAGAATATGTTAATTAAATGTTAATTAATAATAATTTTTAATATAGTATATAGTTAAAAATAAGTTGTCAATACTCCCAGACACTTTCCGTTTGCCATATTGCTTTTGCAGACGCCTTAAAGCTCTTAGTTAACTTCACGTAAATTCTGCTGCCCCATTTTTATACATGTTTACCAGTCAACTATTTTAAAACCTTTGACAAGAAGACAGACCGATCCAAGGGGCCAATCAAATAAATTTATTAAATAAATTTTGGTATCTTTGTTGGTGGGAGCGCGTGGGCATTATCTACGCGCATGTGACTGAGTAAGAAGAAAATTAATTGAGCAGATATTTTATAATTTTTAGAACTTTTGTCAACAAGTTACAAGGTGACGGTGTAAGAATATTGCCACTCCCTTTCTTCCCATGGATGTCGTAAGAGGCGACTAAAGCAGCCTGGAATATCGTTGTGGCAACCGATAAATGGCGGGATAACTATCTATGAAAATATCAGACCGAAATAATCAGACCGAAGATGGGCAGCAGCATCTGAGGTGCGAGTGGTCTGGTACTGCGATCGACAATCCGCCTGACAAGCGGCAACAATTATGGCAAACCATCTCATTGGGAGAGGCCTATGTCATGCAGTGGATTTTAACAGGCCGTTATGTATGTATGTTATGTAAATTATGGCAACAAAAAATTAAATAAAAATTGACGTGTAAGGTAAAAGACTCAATAGATGATCATGTACCAATATATGATCACTCAATATATTT
This sequence comes from Sericinus montela, assembly GCA_029286605.1. Lineage (NCBI taxonomy): Eukaryota > Metazoa > Arthropoda > Insecta > Lepidoptera > Papilionidae > Sericinus > Sericinus montela. The sequence continues at coordinate 800,331 of JAGSMR010000118.1, read as the reverse complement.
GTATACTTATATTTAAGAATAGAGATAATAAATAATACTAAATCGATGAAGGAAGGAATATATGTCGCTGATATCGAGTGAATGATTTGATTTGATTTGCACTCTTCACATACTTATCTCCCTCTAGCAAATTCGACCTAGTCTTCCTGATGCATGACTCCGTCATGCATCTAGAGACAGAAAAAAAATTATTAAATGTACAGTAACTGGTATAAATATAATATCTTAATATACAGACAATTAATATCAGAAATTACAAAATAAAACAGGAACAGATTATGCATTAAATTAAAGAGAAAAATGTTTTTATTAAATTTCAACTGACACGGGCGGGATTCGAACCCGCGACCACTGCCGAACCGTGGCAACGCTCTTACCACTGAGCCACCGTGTCTTACACGTATCAATTGAAATTTTAAACTGTATTCTCTTTATTTATTTATTTATATTTATATCATTAAAGATTTATTACAAATACCTTCTTAATTTAAACAATTTTTTTGTAGACATTCACATTATTGTTGGTATTATTTCTGCTTGGTGTTTCTCGAGGTCAATTAGCAGAAGATATATTGGACGATGGCGACACTGCCAATGGTATGTGATTATCTATTCAAAATGTTTGTTTTATACTTTTACGCATCACCAAAACCTGGGAGGTCCGACGTGAGACTAGATCATTTACTTCTTTGGACACCCGTGTCATCGCATTATTATTTTGGTCGATAACACAGATCAGTTTAGTCGTGCAAATCGTATATACGTTTAAAAATAACTCATTGGTACTAGCCGTGTGGTTCGGAGTAACAATATACCATACCCCCTTTCTTCCCGGAGGTAACGTAAAAGGCAACTAAAGGAAAATACTTAAAAATTCAACAGGCTGACAGATGGCAGGAAAAACACCTATAAAAAACCAGACCAAGTTAATGGTCTTTCATGGATTCACTATCAAATAAAAGACTGACTCCGCAATTGAGTCCAGGTCTTTATTTAATAGTGTATTCTTTTGGGTGAATTTGCAATATATGTGTAGCTAGAACATATAAGAGGAGATAATCTACATACAAGTCAAGACTGGTCGCAGCCGCCGGTGACAAGAGGGCTTGTTCTTTTCTCGCTCAACTGTTAAGTCTAGCCATTCAACTTGAAAATGCAGTCAGCGTTCTTGGTACCATGCCACGAGGACTGTATCATTACTGTAATTTTCTGTAAAAAAATTGTAAACACAAACAAACTTTTGTGACTGTAAATAAAATATTGAATATTTTGATTTTTTAAAGATAACTTTTATTTTGCAGTTCTCAGCGCTGAAGAAGCTGAAAAAGAAGCGGATCTTCTGCAATATCTGGAAAGTATATTTATGGATACCTCGGATACCACTACAGCAATGCCAGCAGAGACATGTATGTACTATTCTAATATTGCCGTGGTTACGGCGTAAGACTAAACCATCCACTTTCTTTCCGTGGTGTCGTAGGAGTCACTGCGGGAAAAGCCTTAAAATTACCAGAACGCAATTCAGCAGACTGGTGACGGGCAGCGCTGTCTAAGGGGCTAGACGTCTGGTACAGTAAAATAAAATAAATAAATAAATATAAATACCTTAACGCAATTCACTATACAAGGGTAGACAGAGGTCTAGTCTAAACAATTAAGTCCCTTAGACCCACCTTCCACCGAAGATATTTTTAGGATAGCGTGATAGGTGGTGAGCGTGTTGCCATCTTTATGTCCAAGCCAACGATATAATTCGTATATAGGTTTTTGAAAACCCATTGGTACGAGCCTGCAACCTGGGGTTCTAACTCGAGTCTCTCGACTCGTAATTCCGACCACGCAACCATTCGGCTATCGTGTCTCCCAAATTGTTTTGTCTGTAGTTGTTGCCCGCGTATTAAATTGTTTTTTTAAATGTTTGCTAGTCGTGCATAACAGAGATAACTTTAGGAAGCAACAAATATATAAAAAATAGATATTTATCTTCACGCAATTCCCAATACAGGGGTAGACAGTGGTCTAGTCTAGACAATTAAGTCCCTTTGACCCACCTTACATCAAAAATATTTTTGGGACAACATTACAGATAGTGAGCCCGTCGCCGTACATTGATCATGAATTATATTTATTAATGATAACATAAAATCAATTTTGGCAGATGCAATAAAGGTAGAGAAATCATTAACGGAGCAGACATCATGCCTGACAGCGAATAGAGATGTCGGACAGTGTATTCCTCTTGAATATTGTTACATGGAAGCATCTATGGATAGAAGGTAGGACTTCGTGGTATACAGAGTTAGTATTCTTATATTCTTCCAACAATTATTGTTTAACCCGCGTTGGTAAAGTAACCATAGGTGTGAGATCATATTCTAATGCAAAGTTAAAAACAGATCTCCCCGCATGATCAGTGGTTCGAGATCGTAGCCATTCGGCGTGGTGGGCGTTGAAGTCGCTGAGTACCACGATCTCTGCGGATGCGATCTGCTATAGCACGGAATCCGCAGCCATTTGGAAGTCGTCGATGAGTCGGTCAGTTTCGGTATTACCGCTGTGGGACCTATAGAGGCACCCATAGACTCGAGGTTGGTCATCGCTGTCTATGCGTAGCCAAAGGTTGGACAGGTCCCTTCAAGGCGGTGGTAATGGACGGCATCAAGATTAGAGCGGAGTCCCCTGATATTGCAAAAATCCACGGCAAGCGTGGTGCCGAAGGTTTTTTGCTTCGTTTTCCTCGAACAGTATAGGAACAGAGCGGAACTTTGCGCCCCTCCCCCCCACACCGATGGTGCTGGTACCCCCCTGGGGTAGATTTTTTTCTTCCGCTACCATGTTTTGGGGGAGGGGAGTGTGTGGGCCTCCGGTTACCTGCACTCACCAGACGAAACGCAGTAGTTTCTTAAACTTCTACTTCACGCCGGTATTCTGTGAGGTCGTTGTACTTCCCCGGTCGAGCCAGCCCATTCCTGCAACAACAAAAGCTGATGCGTGGGTTTACCATTGATAAAGTCAATCGTTGCGATCTACTTACGAGTACGTACCGTTATTCCATTTAAAGTGCCTCAGCCTCAGCGCGTCTCCTTCTGATTTTTCAGGATCTGCAGAATATCTATTTCTTGAGCTGACTTAACAATATAACACAAAAATATTACTGACGGTATTCTTATCGAAATAGTTAATGGTCAAGTTGGGGCTATACCCCAACTTGACCATTAACTATTTCGATCATCTTGATAATGTTTTCAGTGACCTTTGCCCGATTTATGATCTCGTGATTTTGATGGGTGACTTTAATACGTGTTTTCTGAAAAATGACTTCCGTTCGTCTAGGCTCACATCCCTCTTGAGTTCTATTAATCTCCAGATTTTGCCTCTTTCCGGTACCCGTCATTTTCCCAATTGGACACCTTCTCTTTTAGTTTTAATCATCGTGTCTTATCCTTCTAGCTTAATATCTCATGGCCAACTATCGGCAGCGTTCTCCTATCATGACTTAATCTATCTCTGTTATCGTATTCGTACTCCTAAATGCAAATCGCAATATATTCTTCTTCGCAGTTATAAGGACTTAGACTTGGAGGCGCTTCAGCGCGATGCTAATTTCGTGGATTGGTCTCACGTAGTAAATAACAACATCAATATAGATGAAAAGATATGTGAATTTACATCGACTATATTACAGCTACATGACAAGTATGCTCCAATGAGCAGGATTTCGTCTAATCTTAACCCTTCTGGGTTAAGATTAGACGAAATCCTGCCCCATGGTTAACTGCTGAAATAAAAATCCTTATGGGTCGCCGCGATAAAGCGAAGCGAAGGTATAAGCGATGCCCTTCTGTTACCAATTTATCGTTGTTTAAAGTACTGCACAACCGCTGAAATCGCCTGTGTAGAGATGCAAATCGACGCCAACAACTCGCTCCATCGCTGCATGACGTCCAATTTTTTCTGAGAGACGTTATTGGTTCCCGAAAGCACTTTGTTCAATCTTAAGGCTGTCGCACAACTCCCGGTCCTTCCTACCTATTTCCAGAAGAGTTTGGAGTTTTCCTTAAAGTTGTGCGACAAACTTTCGTCCGATTACATTCTACACCTTTCACGCACTTTTACATATATATATATATATATATATATATATATATATATATATATATATATATATATATATATATATATATATATATATATATATATATATATATATATATATATATATATATATATATATATATATATATATATATATATATATATATATATATATATATACCGACAGGAAGCGGAGCCTAAAGTGCGAAATGTATGTGTGAATAGACATCGTCACTGTAATGGCAAATTCTTCATTTGGGAGAGGTCCTGCAGTGGACTTTAACAGGCCGTTATGTATGTATACATGTATGTAACGTCCATGGTGGAGTGGCGTATACACAGTTTTTCATAGTGTTAATGTAGAAAACAACATTTTTTACATAGTCTCGGGTCCAGATGTTTGTGGTACTTCCGTTGTCTCTACGTTTTTAGCCAAAGCACTTGTGATCTGGACACTTGAGCTGTAGTTAATCATTTTGGGTTGGTGTATGTGATGTTGTTTCTATCTATATATGTATTTATTTATTATTTTTATTATTTATTATTTACTTTAGTAGAATAAGAAAGTTTTTTCACTTACCTCTCATTTCATTCGCAGAGATAATTGCTCATCAATGTTGGAAATATGCTGTCCCGACGACTATATATCTTTGACAGTCATACCACAGGTAATTTTAATTTTACTAATCACTGACTATACGTCATGGTAATTCTGTGAGATCTTAGTTGAGGTTTGGAGGGGCTGGCCTCAACATTCATCATATCAAAAACTTTCGTACAAAATCTTGGCTCACGTAAACTCTATTTGTCTTAAGCCATCGCCTATCGCTAAATCTGACACCTCGCATGTAAACTTCAATTCACTGTTGTTTTATATCTATAATCCTGATGTGTATATAATAGTGATGACATGTTGAATATTTGACAATACGACATTTATAATTGAGAAAAATTCACCATAACCTAACAAAGAAGAAGAGAAAGTTTCTACATTTTATTTTAAAAATTTTCATGTTGTTCCATAAATATCTTCGGTGGAAGGTGGGTAGGAAACAATAAGAATGTCTAGGCCTCTGTCTATCCCTATGGAAATGGATTGAAGTTATTTATTATTTATATATAACATTTCCAGTTTTCAGTTATATGACTGCCTGTCTTTTTTTTGTTTGTCACACTCTCGCCGTGCGTACATTGACTATTCTATGAACATAGAATAAGCATTGCGGTAAATCCCGCGAGTCACTTTCCGTCATTATGCTGAGTCAGTTCCGTTTCATTTGACACGAAACGGGCTTTGGTTTTGTTACTCTACTTAGGCTTTTATTTACTTTATATTTTACCATTTTTGTATATTTATATTTAATACCTTTGTGTCTGAGTGAATAAATTATTCATACATTCAAAATCTCACCATTTTTATCAAAATATTTTTAAATAGAATAACGTTTATTTTGGTTTTGTCCTGTTCATATTCTAAGTTTATGTGTATATTTTCCTGTATAAAATATACACTAACCTAACCTAACCCAACTGCGGTGAGGTACAAAAAGAAGGGTTATCGTTTATGTCCTTTGCAGAGGTCAAGACTCAAAATCTTCCTGTTCCCATATACATAACGGTCCGCAATTAACCACTATAGGACGGAAGCCTCTACCGTAAGGTGGATTTGCCGTAATAGCCAAGCTAGACTGCGGATTCGCGATTACTGTACCAGACAGCTCTCAGTTTAGACGCTGCTTCCCGTCACCGATCTGTTGAATATTGCCCTGCTTTTTCCAAGATCCCGCCATCGGTCGGTCGGCGTTATGGTACTCAAAATATTTCTCTTAATCGCCTCTTATGACAACCGCGGGAAGAAAAGTGTTGAAATATTCTAACGCTTAATGATTTATTATATTTACAGGAATACTACACATCTAAAATAAAACGATATAACATACTTAAAACAAAAACCTATACATATATACTACACTATACTGACAATAAAAAAGTGTTCGCGACAAAATCCGAAAATTGTTTTACTTTAGATATTCTTACGCTGTCAGCACAAGGCTATTTAATTGAAATATACAACTGGTGCTGCCCAGCGGCGTGGTCATGTTCTGCACGAATTTAGTTAAATTTTTTTAAAGTTATTCGTGCAAAGGAACGTCCGCCGCACTAGTCCAATATGTATGACGCTTGTGTTGCCAGGTGGCCGGGAAATACGTAAACGCCATAATTAAGCTTTATTTTCCCGAGATCGCGAACGGATGATGCCGATAGTAGGATAAAAGTGTGTCTGCTTGCAAATTCTTTTTTTTTTTTACAGAAAATTAAATGCGGGATGCAAAACCCGCCAGCATCTGACATGAAGATGGTTTTAAATAAAGATCAGGCATACTTTGGGGAGTTTCCATGGACTGTTATTGTTTTAGCGTAAGTGTAACTTATGAGTCACATTAAAAAATATATCTTCACGCCACTGCCAATATTGGGGTAGGCAAACAATTAAGTCTTTTCGGCCCACCTTCCACCGAAGACATTTTTTGGGCCAACGTGACATGTGGTGATCCAAGCTATCGATACAAATCATTCATAATTTTTGCCACTTGGGGATCCAACTCGTGTATCTTAACTCGAATTCCGATCACTCAACAACTCAGCTACCTTGAATTGATAAATTTTTGCAAAATCAAACTGTATCCTCCTTATTTTCTAAATTATCAAACGTCTCAACATCTGAACAATTGTATTCCATGTTGAATAAATGCATAAATTAATGAATGAAGATCATGTGGTAAAGAAAACCAGACCCCAAACGTTATCACAGTAAATGGTGGACTCCAGTATATCATGCTCGCTTAAAAGCCTTTGCTTTGTGTGGCGGGTTGTCCCCTTCCTTGATTCGCGTGACGATTGAGGGGGGCTGAACGCAAGAAGCGTCTGCAATCCTTTATAAAATTTTATCTTTCTCTTTGTATTATTTTATTTTCGCATATGATTTTAAAATCCATAGAAATAGTTTCTCCAACCTTCATAAATTTGTATTTTATAGTAAAAACAAATTACAAAAAGAGGATACCTACGGAGTTTCTTTTGCCGAAGAAAGGAATCATTAATGGAACCTCATTACGAAACGGTGGCAGATTTAAACAATAATATATTTAATTTATACTTGCGATTGTTGTCACTTGATGAAATTGCATTGCATTACAATTCATTGTTGTACACTTTACACAATTCACTTTTATTTAATTGACTATGCCCTGATAATGCTGTAAAGCGAAACCGGAAATAAAAGTGTATTGTGTATGAATGAATGAATGAATGAATGATAATATTTTTATTTTTCACCACGAAATCGAAAAACATTAAAAATTTAAAAACTCAAATATCTGTACAATTTGGTACAAGTGTTAAAATACATTTTAATAATATATTTGTGTTCCTATGTCGAAATATAATTATTTTCAGTTTTAGCTGATCCTAAGCCACTTGCATACTATATTAATTCTAGTTAAAGCGTGATTTTAAATAAATAAATTACTTTACTTACCCATAAATAATTAACTTTATAAACTTACTGGACATTTGCAACATTCCCACTTTCAGGTCTTCACCAAAAAATGATTTCGATCCAAATGGCCCGAAAAAACTCTCTTACGTGTGCGGAGGTTCTTTGATTCACCCCAGTGTGGTGCTCACCACATACCATCACATAACGGACATCAACAAAACGTGGGTCGTGCGCGCCGGTGAATGGGATGTCTCTACGAGGTCGCCGTTGGAAATATATCCGAATCAAGAAAGAGAAGTCCAGAGAGTGATCCCACACGAGCAATACAACCATAAACGACGTAAGACTTTTATTTCCTAATTTATTGTAAGCTGTATTGATTTATTAGGGCCTGCTAAAGTACACTGCAGTGCCTGCACACTAGACATCTTGCATTTTGGACGATGCTGCCCGTCATCAATCTATAGAATTTGGCCTAGTATATTCGATTGACGGTGTGGTAACGGTGTAACAATTTGGTAACAATAGTCAAGGCTGTTTCCCTTAGTCGCCTCTTACAAACGTAAGAGGTGACTAAGGGAAACAGCCTTGACTAATATTATGGCAACCGATAGATGGCGGGATAACTATCCCTAAAAGTATCAGACCAAAATAATCAGACCAAGATGGGCAGCAGCGTCTGAGGTGCGAGTAGGTCTGCTATTGCGATCGCCTGTCAAGCGTCACGATTATGGCAAATCCTCCCTATGGGAGAGGCTTATGTCCTGAAATGGGCTTTAACAGGCCGTTATGTATGTATGTATAATCGAGATGTAGACTCCAAAGAGTAAGTAACTCGTTCATAGGCGATGTAGACGCTTCTACAACAAAATCCCGGTAAATGTGCAAAGCCTGTCTATTAACAGGTTTAAGAAATTCATTAAAGAAGAACTTTATAAGAAGGGTTATTATACTATAAATGAATATATTAATGACAGTAACCCCTGGGGATGAGGTGATCGCTCCCAAGCTATTTCTAAAAAATATCATATCACATTGTACAATACATTATATTGTAAAAAAATATTGACCAAAAAAGAGGATACCTACGGAGTTTCTTTCGCCTGTTTCTTCTCCGTTAGAGGAACCTCATTACGTAACAGTGGTAGATTAAAAATTACTATCGATAAACGAATGTACATTCTTATGTCGATAAATAATTTAATTGATTTGATTTGATGGTTATCACGCCATATGTCGGTAGACAATAGTATTTTAAGGTTATTTCCCCTAGTTGCCTTCTACTAAACTCACGGGAGGAAAGGGGGTGATTATTTTCTCACGCCGTAACTAGACTGATAAGCCTTAAATAGTTGTAATTTGTAATTTTCTAGTACGAGCTTTCGTTCTAGGGATCGAACCTTCTATGGCCCGCTTAGATAGATAGATAGATAGTATAATAATACTCTTTATGGCACAGGAACACAGATAATATACGCAAGACTATGGTGATACAAATGGCAGTCTCTTCGATTTCTTTTAGACAACCTTTAACTATAACTTCGACCTGTATTATGAGACTACGACGCGTAACCCTGTCTTTCGTAATAAATAAATAAATATCTTCTGTCTTGTGATAGGTTTCGTAAATAAATAAATAAATATCTTAGCGCAATTCCCAATAGAGGGGTAGACAGAGATCTAGACTAGCTAATTAAGTCCCCTAAAGACAGCGACGGGCTCACCACCTGTCACGTTATCGCAAAAATATCACAGGTGGAAGATGGGTCGAAAGGACTTAATTGTCTAGACCTCTGTCTACTCCAGCATTGGGAATGGCGTGAAGATATTTATTTTTACTCAAAATTTTAGCTCCGGTAGATATAACTACGTCATTTTCAGTCAAGTGGATCATTCTAATACAGATTTTTAGCAAAGATTTTGAAGGCTTCGCTCAATCGCTTCTTCGGCGAGTTGTATGATATTTACATATATATCATCTAATTTTCCTAAATCTGCTTATTGTCGCATGAATTAATCACGTCGGAGTAACCGACTACTATTGATTCTCCCCTCTTCGGCCAGTTTGCTCACATGGTCTTCGAAAATTAGTCTAGGTCTATCTCGACACCTTTTAATATCAGCTTTTGGCTATATATTTTCTTCACTCATTCACTCAACCTGTCCAAACCATCGAAGCTTCTTCTTTCCCTCTCTTAGAAGAATTCTGCCAATGTCATGTCAGTCATGGGAGTGACACAAGCCCTTATCAATTTTAGTGGTAAAGTTTTCTATCAAACCTGTCATATTGCAAATCTCTTCGTTACGTTTTCGGTCGGTGAAGGTAAACCATAACTTTAATAGCATTTAAACGGAGAACTTTATTTTCACATTCCTCTTTCATACACGTGAATAATGCCTGCAGTTCTGTCTCTGATGGTGCAATAAGCACTGCATCATCAGCATACAACAGACAATTTACTTTTATGTCTCCCAATTTCACACCCAAATAACTATCTTTCAGCTTTTGTAAACAGCTGTCGAGATACAAACAATATGAACAGCCGAGATGTTATGACAAAGCCCTGTTTTACGCCCAATTGTACGCCAAATTTGGGTGACATGTCATGCTCTAACCGCACACAGGCTTCTAAATCGCAATAAAATTACAGCACAGCCCTTAGCAGTGGAACATACCCCGGTAAAACAATACAAACATAGGTCATTTATTTCCACAGTGAATTTGCAATACGACATTGCGTTACTGATCCTGAAAAGTCCTGTAGACCTGATGCCCAACGTAGGCACAGTCTGCCTGCCTCCGCCCGGGCAGGTAGCAGCCGAAGGTACGCGCTGCCTCTCTTCTGGCTGGGGGAAGAAGAATTTTAAACAGTACGAGAATCAAATCATTATGAAAAAGGTATGTAAATTAAGCTTTAAAATAAGGAAAGTTTGAGTCCTCTTAAAAAAAGGGTAATATTTTATCTCACATTCGTTCAGTTTTTATAATGAAAAAAATTATGTCACGATAGTTGAGTGTTTGTGTGAACGGAATTCGAGTCAAGAGACCTGAGTTCGATCCCCAAGTGGCAGGCTCGTATCAACAGGTTTTTTCAAAACCTTATGGCAGATTTATGTCGTTGGCTTGTAAATAAAGACGGCGACAGGCTCACCACCTGTCATGTTGCCCCAAAATTGTCTTGGGTGGAAGGTGAGTCGAAAGGTTTTAATTATGTAGACCTCAGTCTAATTGGCAAGGGCGTGAAGATATATTTCTTTATTCTGACTCACAAGTTACACTTAGGTTAAAACTTTTTACGTTTATCCTGTATTGGGAATGAAGTGAAGATTATTGTTTTAATGGTCCAGATAAATATATACGGTACGTTAAATATATACGGTACGTTAAATATATACGGTACGTTAAATATATACGGTACGTTAAATATATACGGTACGTTAAATATATACGGTACGTTAAATATATACGGTACGTTAAATATATACGGTACGTTAAATATATACGGTACGTTAAATATATACGGTACGTTAAATATATACGGTACGTTAAATATATACGGTACGTTAAATATATACGGTACGTTAAATATATACGGTACGTTAAATATATACGGTACGTTAAATATATACGGTACGTTAAATATATACGGTACGTTAAATATATACGGTACGTTAAATATATACGGTACGTTAAATATATACGGTACGTTAAATATATACGGTACGTTAAATATATACGGTACGTTAAATATATACGGTACGTTAAATATATACGGTACGTTAAATATATACGGTACGTTAAATATATACGGTACGTTAAATATATACGGTACGTTAAATATATACGGTACGTTAAATATATACGGTACGTTAAATATATACGGTACGTTAAATATATACGGTACGTTAAATATATACGGTACGTTAAATATATACGGTACGTTAAATATATACGGTACGTTAAATATATACGGTACGTTAAATATATACGGTACGTTAAATATATACGGTACGTTAAATATATACGGTACGTTAAATATATACGGTACGTTAAATATATACGGTACGTTAAATATATACGGTACGTTAAATATATACGGTACGTTAAATATATACGGTACGTTAAATATATACGGTACGTTAAATATATACGGTACGTTAAATATATACGGTACGTTAAATATATACGGTACGTTAAATATATACGGTACGTTAAATATATACGGTACGTTAAATATATACGGTACGTTAAATATATACGGTACGTTAAATATATACGGTACGTTAAATATATACGGTACGTTAAATATATACGGTACGTTAAATATATACGGTACGTTAAATATATACGGTACGTTAAATATATACGGTACGTTAAATATATACGGTACGTTAAATATATACGGTACGTTAAATATATACGGTACGTTAAATATATACGGTACGTTAAATATATACGGTACGTTAAATATATACGGTACGTTAAATATATACGGTACGTTAAATATATACGGTACGTTAAATATATACGGTACGTTAAATATATACGGTACGTTAAATATATACGGTACGTTAAATATATACGGTACGTTAAATATATACGGTACGTTAAATATATACGGTACGTTAAATATATACGGTACGTTAAATATATACGGTACGTTAAATATATACGGTACGTTAAATATATACGGTACGTTAAATATATACGGTACGTTAAATATATACGGTACGTTAAATATATACGGTACGTTAAATATATACGGTACGTTAAATATATACGGTACGTTAAATATATACGGTACGTTAAATATATACGGTACGTTAAATATATACGGTACGTTAAATATATACGGTACGTTAAATATATACGGTACGTTAAATATATACGGTACGTTAAATATATACGGTACGTTAAATATATACGGTACGTTAAATATATACGGTACGTTAAATATATACGGTACGTTAAATATATACGGTACGTTAAATATATACGGTACGTTAAATATATACGGTACGTTAAATATATACGGTACGTTAAATATATACGGTACGTTAAATATATACGGTACGTTAAATATATACGGTACGTTAAATATATACGGTACGTTAAATATATACGGTACGTTAAATATATACGGTACGTTAAATATATACGGTACGTTAAATATATACGGTACGTTAAATATATACGGTACGTTAAATATATACGGTACGTTAAATATATACGGTACGTTAAATATATACGGTACGTTAAATATATACGGTACGTTAAATATATACGGTACGTTAAATATATACGGTACGTTAAATATATACGGTACGTTAAATATATACGGTACGTTAAATATATACGGTACGTTAAATATATACGGTACGTTAAATATATACGGTACGTTAAATATATACGGTACGTTAAATATATACGGTACGTTAAATATATACGGTACGTTAAATATATACGGTACGTTAAATATATACGGTACGTTAAATATATACGGTACGTTAAATATATACGGTACGTTAAATATATACGGTACGTTAAATATATACGGTACGTTAAATATATACGGTACGTTAAATATATACGGTACGTTAAATATATACGGTACGTTAAATATATACGGTACGTTAAATATATACGGTACGTTAAATATATACGGTACGTTAAATATATACGGTACGTTAAATATATACGGTACGTTAAATATATACGGTACGTTAAATATATACGGTACGTTAAATATATACGGTACGTTAAATATATACGGTACGTTAAATATATACGGTACGTTAAATATATACGGTACGTTAAATATATACGGTACGTTAAATATATACGGTACGTTAAATATATACGGTACGTTAAATATATACGGTACATACACCAAAATAATTTTTTTTACAATTTTTGTCTGTCTGTCTGGCTATCTGTCTGTCTGTTCCGGCTAATCTCTAAAACGGCTGGACCGATTTTAACAGGACTTTCACTGACAGATAGCTGAATGATATAAGAAGTAACAAAGGCCATTTTGATTTTAGAAATATAATTACGGTTGCGCGTTAAGTGCTAAACTACGGGCAAAGTCGCGGAGAGCAGCTTGTTTTAAATTAAAAATATAAAAAATAATATCTAAGTAATAGTCTCTAGTGTTATTTTACGGATATCGCTTCCATGCTATTTGTAATTATTCTTTAATCGAAATAATGATATAAAAAAAAACTAAAACAGGGAATACTGCAAAAGAAACACCACAGTTTCTTTTGCCTGTTTCTTCTCCGATAGAAGAACCTCATTGCGAAATAGATAAAAAAATGACAAACGTTAAACGTTAATATTACTTACGAACGAATAATCGATTTGAATTTGATAATTATTACAAAAGAGGAGTTATTATAAAAAAACCTTCTAAAATTACTACTTCTACTTACTACTTATCTTCACGCACAATCCCTGACGGGGTAGCCAGAGAGAACAGATCGCCAAGTGTCACGACCCCTACATACGTCTTTCGCTTCTTTCAGATTTATCATCTTCTTTATACATGCACGTCTAGGTATCCGAGTACTCTTGACCCTCCCCTCTTCGAACAATTTGCTCACATGGTCTTCGAAAGTTAGTTTCGGTCTACCTCGACACCTTTTAATATTATCTTTCGCGCTATATATTTTCTTCATCATTCGCTCTTCGCTCATTCGCTCAACGTGCCCAAACCATCTAAGCTCGCCCTTATCAATTTTTGTGACAAGGTCATCTTTCAAACATGCCATACTGTGAATCTCCTCGTTTCGCTTTCGGTCGGCCATGATAAGAGCACACATTTTACGAACAGATCGCATCTCTACTGCATTCTACCTGCTTTTTTGCTTCTTCTAGCATACCCAGGTTTCGCTGACATATAACAAAGTCGGTACTGAAACTGCGTTATGTATTGCAAGGCGTACACTTTTTACCACGCCTTGCCTTTTGACTAACGCAGTCAGGGCACCATTGACTCTGTTCCCGGCAGCAACACGCCTGTCCATATCTAAATCGAATCTTCCATCCAGGCTAAACGCACTCCCCAAGTATAAAATTTCATCCACCTGTTCTAGACATTCCTGATTTGCCCATATTTCACACTTCGTCCTTTCTTCGTCCCTTTCTAATACCAGAACCTTAGTTTTATTAGCATTCAGACGGAGACCTTTAATTTCACATTCTTCTTTCATACACGTATCTAATGCCTGCAGTTCTGCCTCTGATGGTGCAATAGGCACCTTTGTGCTGTATGCATCATCAGCATATAGCAGACAATTTACTTCAATGTCACCCAATTTCACACCCAAACAGCTATCTTTCAGTTTCTGTAAACAGCTGTAGAGATACAGTATGAACAGACAGGAAGACGCTAAACATGGGTGACAGGTCATGTCCTACCCGCACACATCCACGCCATACCCCGGCAACAGTTCCCACATTTTCTTCCTTACAACCTTATCAAATGCTTTCTCAAGATCCACAAAAGCACAGAAAATCCTCTGGTTCTGGCTTCTCCGTGATCATGCGGAGAGAAAACATTTGATCCGTGCATCCTCTTCCAGGTCTAAATCCGCATTGTGCCTCCCATAGAAATCGTTCCGATTTCTCTTGCATCCTACGTGTCAAAACCTTCGAGTAAACTTACTTGCTAAACTGGTCAAGCTGATCGCCCGATAGCACCCACAGTCATAATGTGAACCTTTACCTTTATATAAAGGCACAATGACTGTGGATCGCCAATCATCCGGGACAGCCCCCGTCCGCCAGCACAAATTGCACAGCAGATGAAATCTGTCCCAGACGCGAGGCCCACCATACTTGACCATTTCAGCAGTAACTCTGTTTAGTCCCGCAGCCTTACCACATTTCAAACTTCGAATCGCACATTCAATCTCTTTCATACTGATGACCTAAGTGTCATCGAGGTCCAAGTCTGGTGTACCAGTCACGGCGTCACCCCCGGATCCCTCACTACCCGGATCCACACGCATACATATATCTATAAAATTCACTCCATCGCTACATGACGTCCGATTTTTCTGAGAGGATGTCATTGGTTCCCGAAAGCACTTTGTTCATTCTTAAGGCCGTCGTATCACTCCGGGTCCTTCCAACCTCCTTCCAGAAGAGTTTGGAGTTCTTCTTGAAGTTGTGCGACAACTTTTCGTCCGCTTCCATTCTACACCTTTCACGCACTTCCTCAATCAATGCTTTCGTGTGAACTTTCTGAAGCTTATATCTTTCTTTCATCTTCTCTCTCATATCCTTATAATTACTAGAGGCCAAGTAGTCTAACCATGCTTTCTTCTTCTTATTTACTGCTTCTTTCACTACGTCATTCCACCATGCATCACCCTTTTTAGTACTACCTCTTTTCACAGTTCCACACACGTCTTCCGCTGCACTAACCATTCCATCCCTAAGGCTCTGCCATATTTCTTCCACTCATTCTTTCATGACCTTCTAAAATTGCGTATGCAAAAGGATTCCCTTTTTTGGAATGCACTTTCTCGCTAAGTCTAGGCGTCTAAAAGTCTTTTCATTATTAAGAAAGAGCAGAATCTACTCTCTGCTAAGTCACGATAGCCGAGTGGTTGGGTGGTCGGAATTTTGAGTCAAGAGACCCGAGTTCGATCCCCAGGTGGCAAGCGTGGCCATTGCGGCACTCCCATACAGGAGATGCTTAAGACCTGTAACAGACTTTACAGACAGTAAGTCCGCCACATATACACTTTCCTTAATAAATAAATTCGGAGACATAAACATTTATAGATTAAGTAAAAAAAGACTCTTCAGACTATTCTCAATACTAGGGCAGATATAGGTCCAAACCATTAAGTTCTCTCGACCAACCTCTCACCCAAGACATTTTTTGTTGTTTATGTATACTTAGCCATTCTTGATAGACGTGTAAGATTGATTTGAAAATAGCTTGGAAGTTGTGAAATGTTTCAATTACAGATCGAATTGCCGGTGGTGGGCCGGAATACCTGTCAAAATATTCTACGCACGACACGTCTGGGTCCGGTGTTTAGGCTGCATGATACTTTCATGTGCGCTGGTGGGGAGTCCGGCAAGGACACGTGCACAGGCGACGGCGGTTCACCACTTGTCTGTCCGATCCCCGTAAGTATGGGATGTTGCATGTGGTAACCTCAAAGACGCACTACAGCATAAGAAGCTCCTCCTCACTAAGCTAAAAATGTATAAAATTTTCCACAACCAATGTTAAACACCTTGGTGGAGAGAGTTAGACCATGTGCGAAGCTCCAATGGGGCCCCCGATATCTAAGCTTGGAAGCAGACTTAGCTCTACAGCATATGCTGTAAGGAACATAAGTTGTAAACACGGATAGAATTGTTTATTTTTGTTATTTCCGTAACATAATGTCGAATAGCACAATGTTACAAATACCGATAAAAATGATTTGATTTGATTTGACGACCTCCGTGGACAAGTGGCGTACACATTCGTTGTTTCCGCTTCCACAACACGACTGCTTTAGCTACTAACTTTGGTAGAGCAATTTATGTGACCTTCCTCCTATCTGTGAATGCATTTATTGTTAATATTTATTATTTGTTTATCTTCCACCAGTCGCTGAGCAACCGTTACATGCAGCACGGCATGGTAGCATGGGGTATAAACTGCGGGGGCCGATACCCAGCTGCCTACGTCAACGTGGCGTTCCTGCGACCTTGGATCGACGAGAAAATGAAAGATGCCGGTTTCGAAACCGACTCTTATACATTTTAATGAAATAAATTGGTTACGTATTGATAACTGTTTCTTGTTAACGTTTGTCTCTCTGTCCCAAAATTGTAGACCGATTTCGAAGCGATATTTTCTGTTTGAAAGCTAATGTGGACAAATTTCTCTTGGCTACAATTTATGAAGATTTTAAAACATCATCTACATAACAGAGTTCGCGCTCGCGTCCCGCCTAGCACTGCGCGCCTGAGCCAGGCTCGGCAGGTTAGGGGGCGCGTGCTGTGCTGGCGGTGACAAAGATTTAATTATTTAAAAAAAAATAAAAAAATATCTTCACGCAATTCCCAATACAGGGGTAGACAGAGGTCGAGTCTAGACAATTAAGTCCCTTCGACCCACCTTTCACCGAAGATATTTTCGGGACAACGTGACAGGTGGTGAGCCCGTCGCCGCCTTTATGTCCAAGCCAACGATATTCGTACATAAGTTTTTGAAAAACTCATTGGTACGAGCCTACCAACTGGGGATCGAACTCGGGTCTATTGACTCGAAATTCCGACCACCCAACCACTCGGCTATCGTGACTTAATTATTTGATTAATAATATATTAGTCTAAACAGACCAACGACCTGTGCTGAATGTGATTACTGTTAGAAGCCATAAATAATCAATCAAAGATAGTTAAAAGATTCGGGCGTTACATTATACGTAGGTAATATTATTAAATATAAAAAACATATTATAAAATTACAACGCACGATTCCGCATGTTGAAACAAAAGGCGTATGTTACCTGGTCCGAAGAGAAGAAGTTCGCCTCCCTTTCTCCGTCAGATATTTGTACTAATTCTACTGAGTGCACCACCACAACTACACTTGGCAACAAGTAACTTATACCACTACCGACAATGAGACACTATTTTCGCCACAAAACAACGCACTATTAAGCGTATAATGAAAACCTAATTTTATAACATCTTTTTTTTAAATCTCCAAGCTATTACTGATTCAGGAGTAGACAGAGGTTTTTTTTTATTTATGATATATTTATGTCTCAACAATTAAGTCTTTTCGACACACCTTCCACCGAAGCCAATTTTGTTTGGGACGTCGTGGCAGGTGGTGAGTGTTATTTATAGGTACCAAAATAATCTGATACACGCCTATTAGCGCCACCTATAAAATATTATCTGTGGAAATAAACAGTCATTGTCTGGCATTCTATAGTTTTATAAGGTTATGGGCCCAGTCCCATTTAAAATAATCTAAAAGTAAAAGTAAAGTAAAAGTTCACAGTGATTTTCGATTACAACATGTCTACGAATTATTTGGTTAATGTCCCGAAACTAAAAGGAAGGGAAAATTACGACGACTGGTGTTTCGCGGCTGAAAATGTTCTCGTGCTGGAGGGAATGGCAGACAGCATCAAGCAACCGTTGCCGTCTATAGCTACACAGGCTCAGATTGCAGATGATTTAAAGGCAAAAGCGAAGCTTATATTGGCGAACGACGCTTCTCTATACGTGCATATAAAACAAGCGACAACAACATACAGCTTGTGGAAGATTTTGAAAAATATGTTCGACGATTCTGGATATGCTCGAAAAATAAGCTTGTTAAGAAATCTTATTATTATTTTTTTTATTTTATTTATATTCAGGAAAAAAAAACAAATTACAAATGAAAACAACAATACACTGTACTATAAAACCAAGTGGTTTTTTTTTGTACAATGGAGTTCGTCCATACAGACAACATTATTTAGCAGTTTACTTATTATAAACCAGATAGTTTACATTAATAATTACGAACATGATATAGGAATTTTAATGAGGGTAGATTAGGTGCGAATGTTTTGTCGTTATAACAATGACGAGCACATAAAAAAAGAAAAAGAAACAAATGCGTTCGAGTGTCCTAAGGTGTGTCAACATTATTATCAATTATTTCATATAATTATCATGTAGCAAAGCTAAGTAGTAGTTAGTTAATTTAGATTTGATGTTGTTTGGGTTTATTTCGTAACGTAATGCGGGTGGTAATTCGTTTATTATTTTCCATAGTTATTCTTATTATACACAGGCACATATAATTTGTTATTAGAGATAGCGCGAGTACCTTTGCTTTGTGATGTTAGAGTTTGCAGGTCTTTGTTAAAAAACTGTAAGAGCACATATTTGAATTTTGTCATGGATTGGGATTATTTTACAATACGCGAACAACATATGGTAGTTATTTTTATATTTTGTCTATGTATGTTTTGAATGTGAATCCATAGCTACTCAAACCGTACGAAGTTATTGATTCAACTAAAGCTTTATATAATAGTTTAATTGGAAAGATTTAGCATTCGCCTTGAAAACTGCGAGTCAATGACCAGCTATGTCAGTCAGATCATCGATACCGCGCAAAACCTCTCAAAGCCTGTACCATTAGGTACAGGCTTTGAGCACTAGTAAGAGTCAAAATGTACTAGAACTGGTCCACACAGATTTATATGGGCCAATGGAGAATGTGTCACTCGGAAAAGCAGTTATTATTTGCTGTTTATTGATGATTTTAGTCGATGGTGTACTGTCTATTTTCTAAAATCCAATAGTGAAGCTTTCACCTACTTTAAGCAATACAAAGAGCTTGTTTAAAATCAGCAGTCGAAGAAAATTAAGAATTTGAGACGGGCCCGTCGCCGTCTTTTTGTGTAAAGCAAAGATACAAATCGTGCGTAAATTTTGAAAAAACCCATTGGTTCGAACGAGGCTTGGGGATCGAACTCGGGTCTCGTGACTGGAATTCTAATCACCCAATCACTCGGCTATCGTGTTTTCTTTTTAATCAACCAAATATCTATACAGTAACAAAAAAACACACATTAGGCAAATCTGAATGTTGTGACAATGTCACGATAGCCGTGTGGTTGGGTGGTCGGAATTTCGAGTCAAGAGACCAGAGTTCGAACACAAGGTGGCCTGCCACCAAAAATAAAAAATTATAACTGTTATTTAATACGTAAAAGTTTATGTTATGTCATGAAATAAAATAAATAAATATCTTCACGCAATTCCCAATACAGGGGTAGGCAGAGGTCTAGTCTAGACAATTAAGTCCCTTTAACCTACCTTCCACCGAAGATATTTTCGGGACAACGTTACAGGTGGTCAGCCCGTCGCCGTCTTTATGTCCAAGCGAACAATGTAATTCGTACATAAGTTTTTGAAAAACCCCATTGGTACGAGCCTGCCACCTGGAGATCAAACCCGGGTCTCTTGACTCAAATTCCCACCACCCAACAATTTGGCTATCGTGACTCTTTTTAATAGGACGATTGTGAAATAAAAGCAAAAAATTATATAAAAAAACATTTATTTAGACAGTTGAAAAAATATAAAACGTTACGCACGTATTTTTTAAACATTGACTATTTTTTATACATTATTCTAGATTTATGCTTTGCAAAGTTATGGAATTGTTCAAACATTCAATTTGATTTTAAAGTAGAAACAGACATTATTGATAGTTATTTCTAAGTTACTAAGAAAATCCTTGTAACTATTATCATTTATTTTAACATAGTAACATTTAAATGTAACAAAAAATATTCGAGCAGTGTTGCAATTTAAACACCTAAATGAAACCGCAGATGATGTTTTCAGGTGTATTTATACCTGAAAACAACGTTCCATTTTCGAATTAGCTCTAATTCTGACGTTAGTTAAAGTGTGACGTTTAAATGGTGTAGACCTTCGGCTCGTATCCCGCTCCGGCGACCTTATCGTCGATCCAGTTTCGAAGGTTGGACACGTCGACGTAGACACCGGGGGTGCCATCTTCACCACAACCGATGCCCCAAGCTACAATACCGCTCTGCATGAAACGGTCGTTTTCGTACTGAAAGTGATATTTAAAAAAAAAAAAAACTTAATACATAATTTTTTTAAAATTTAGAATATATCGTAATAATGCTCCCTCACAGCCTAAAAGCCGTTTGGTTCAGTAATATAACAATAATATGTACAATATATTTTAAAATTATATGTATAATAGAATGTATATAGATTATGACGTAGTGATTAAATACTCTTTGACAAATACAAATACAAAATTTTTATTAAATACATAATATAGCCATATTCTATAATTACTAAGTTAGTGAGCGTGTGTGTGTGTGTGTGTGTGTGTGTGTGTGTATGTGTGTATGTATGTTTTACTTAGTTTAAAAGTACGTCAGTTTCGTCGTATGTCAAGATCTTCAGCCAGGCGAATAGAATTTTTATACATGCCATATCGATTTCTTTGATAGACATGTTGTTTTTTTTTAATTAATTGTGTTGTATAGATAACTTATGATAGATAGAGACAACATCACATACATCGCTCTGATCCTAAAATAAGTAGCTTAAGCACTTATGTTATTGAATCACAAACACCCATACCCGAGAGAATATAGAAAATGTGGCTTTCTAGATTAGACCGTTCGAAAATCAGAACTTCAGATCAGTAATCAATTCACCTCAGATCAGGAGTGTTGTACAAGTGTCCGTGTAGGAGTGGCGTAAACACCGGTTTTCAATTTCAAAATGTCGCTATTTCAGAGGTCCGGGTACGATTCTCAGATGAGTCAATGTAGAAAAACCTGTGAAAAGTCTGGGGTGTTTGTGGTACGTTCCTTGTTTCTGATTCCATAATACAAGTGCTTAAGCTGCTTACTTTGGGATCAAAGCAATGTATGTGATGTTTCTATTATGCATGTATTTATTATCTAAGTTTATATTGCCTAATGGTTTAGGATGAGGGCTACGAAATATAACGTCACAGGTTTATGCCCGCCATTCGACTATCGTTGTAAACCGATCTATAAAAGCATTGTAGGTTAGTTGGAGCAGTTAACAGGAATACAGGTAATATTCTTGTAAGTGTCATTATAGCCGAGTGGTTGGGTGATCGGAATTAGCGTCAAGAGACCCAAGTTCGATCTCCACTTATGCACGAATAACATCGATGGCTTGGACATAAAGACGGCAACATGCTCACAACATATCACGTAATGTCTTCGGTGGATGGTGGGTCGGCGTGATGATGATGAAGGCGTGATGATGATGATGCTGTTCAAGGAGGCCGTAAATAAATACATACCTCAATAGGGCAGGATAACGGCGAGCCGCCGTCGCCCTTGCAGGTGTCCCGCCCGGCTTCACCGCCGGCGCACATGAACGAAGTATGCAGCTCGAAGAAATTCCCGAGCCGGGTTTTGCGGAGTTGAGTTTGGCACGTGTTCCGATCCACGACTGGCACTTCCACCTGACGAGAGGAAGTCGTTTCGTTTTTATGGCAACAACGTCATAACCTGTTTGTGGAGACGCACCGAGGTTCTAACGGAAACCAGCGATGCGGTCTCCCCAGCGTGATTCTGCGTTAGTATCCTACTGGTTTATAAATTTTTAACGTTCATTTATATTCATAAACATGGTCTTTGCTGCTCATGTAATTCTAATAATCTTAATAGTATTAATAACCATAAACAATAATCTTATAAGTTTTTAAAATAAAACTATTTTCATACATTCGTAAACGACATGAAATAAAAATAGTTTGTAAAAACTAAATAACATACGCGATAAAATCTGAAAATCGTTTTATTTTATATTTACAGCATCAGAATGAATGTAAAGCATCCGAAACGTCGGGAAATAAAAATAGTTTGTAAAAACTAAATAACACACGCGATGAAATCTGAAAATAATTTTATTTTATATTTACAGCATCAGAATGAATGTAAAGCATCCGAAACGTCGGGAAATAAAAACAGTTTGTAAAAAACTAAATAATACACGCGATAAAATCCGAAAATCGTTTTATTTTAGATGTGTGGTGTTCGCGTAAATACAAGAAATCATTATAAGTTGTTGTTTAAATGTGTGTATCAATTAATTGGTTGTTTCTTTTTTTTCATAATTAAAAGAATCATAACTAAGCCACTTTTTGTACGAGACTGCCATTTGCAATATATGCAGGGTTTATGCCTGTTTTTATTACCTTTTTTTGATAAAAAGGTGACAAAAAGGACGATAACTACGGAGTTTCTTTCGTTGATTTCTTCTACGTCAGCGGAACCTCGTTACGAAACGGTGATAGCTTTGAAAATACGTTTAGTAAGTTACATTATGCTCATATGTCGAAAAATAAAGATTTATACTGAGACTTTTTGTCACGATATCCTAGTGGTTGGGTGGTCGAAATTTCGAGTCAAGATACCCGAGTCTGCCACCGGGGATCGATCCCCAGGTGGCAGGCTCGTACCAATGGGTTTATCAAAAAACTTAACTACGAGTTAAATCGTTGATTTGGACACGAAGACGGCGACGGGCTCTCCACTCACCATTGTCCCGAAAATATCTCCGGTGGAAGATGGGTCAAAGGGACAGTCCCTTTGACCCATCTTCCACCGGAGGTATATGGAATTCCGTGAAGATATTTATTTTATTTATATAACATAGCTTGAGATGATATCTCATAGTTTTATAAATTGTTCGACATTCCCGGATGGATGTCCAGGAATCGAACCCGGAACCTCAGAGCTGGCGACACAATGAAAACCAATTTTTACGCCACTCGGTAATATATGTATATATAATAAATTAATATCTTCACGCCATTCCCAATACAGGGGTCTAGAGTCTAGACAATTAAATGCTTTCGACCCACCTCCTACCGAAGACATTTTTTGGGATAACGTCGCAGGTGATGAGCTCGTCGCCGTCTTATTGTCCAAGTCCATTGCTTCTAGCCCTGAGGATCGAATTGAATCTACTTCTTGACTCGAACTCCGATCACCCAACCACACGGCATCTAGACACAAGGTCATCAGACAAATATACCTACGCTACGGTCCTCACCTTCTTCAATATGACCTGGTATCTGCCCTCCTTGCCGAACTTGTCCTTGCCCCAGCCGGTGGCGAAGCAGCGCGTGCCGCCCGGGACGCGCTGGCGCGGCGGCGGCAGGCACGCCACGCCCACGTTGGGGGCGAGCTCCATCGGCTTGGCCAGGAACAGTAACGCGATGTCGTAGAAAAGATTACCTAAAGCAGAAAGTTACATAAATAGTTATGTAAAGTATATAGTGCATGTAGCATACGGCGTCGGGCTCACCACCTGTCACGTTGTCCCAATATATCTTCGGTGGCAGTTGGGTCCCTTGACCTTAATCGTCTAGACTTAATTGGACTTGGACTTAATTGTCTAGAATGGGGAATGGCGTGAAGATATTTATTTAATTTATATAACATAGCTTGAGATGATATCTCATAGTATTATAAATTGTTCGACATTCCCGGATGGATGTCCAGGAATCGAACCCGGAACCTCAGAGCTGGCGACACAATGAAAACCAATTTTTACGCCACTCGACCATAAGGTAATATATGTATATATAATAAATTAATATCTTCACGCCATTCCCAATACAGGGGTCTAGAGTCTAGACAATTAAATGCTTTCGACCCACCTCCTACCGAAGACATTTTTTGGGATAACGTCGCAGGTGATGAGCTCGTCGCCGTCTTATTGTCCAAGTCCATTGCTTCTAGCACTGAGGATCGAATTGAATCTACTTCTTGACTCGAATTCCGACCACCCAACCACTCTATGGCTATGTTGACTTTTTATAAAATTTATATACAAAATATAAAATTTATATACATCGAAATTAACCCCGCCAATTAAGGTAACAATTGTGTTATGGAGTCAGAAACGAAGAAGGTACCATAGACCCGAGAAAATTCATGTTTTCTACATTGCCCCGACCGAGAATCAAACTCGGGACCACAGAAGGTCCGAGGTCCGAGGAAGCCAACGGAGGTCCGAAGTCACTAAGACACACACATAAATCCATTTAATCCTCATCCGTCCGCCACTAACCTTTATTGTAATCTTTATGGACCTCGATCTTCGCGACATCTCTATCTTGGTACGGGTAGATCTCTTTAGTCGTCTGCGTGTCCCACTCCCCGGCTCTGGCCCTGAGTGCCTTAGCGCCGGCCACGTAGTGGGCAGCCGTCAGCACCACGCTGGGATGTATCAGCGAACCACCACCAACGTACACGTTCAGCTTTTGGCCGTCCGGTTCGTTGTCGTTCACCGGTTCGATTCTGGGATCAATGTAGTCAGAACTTCATTTTACATTAATTTGTTCCTTGAAATAATTGCGGAGCGCAAAGCCCACACACGAGGGTGTTGCATTGCGTTGCCGCTGTCGATTGGAAATCGATTGTTGAGTAATGGTATCGATAGTCAATCGGTCCTATCGTCTTGTGTCCATATTTTTTTTATTTTGCTGTAAAGAGACAAGGATCTCGTGCTTATTCATACAGTTTGAACCTAGTGCGGACACCAGGCTCACTCATAACATTTTAAAGGTTAAAGGTTAATTGTGAGAGCAAATCAAAAAAACATTATTATCGAAAGCTTAGCTCAACTATAGAGCTGGTAATTTTATGAAGGACTGAGACGGGCTTAGCCAAGTCTTCTGATCCTTAATTTAATTTGATGATTATTATTATTTATTATTATTTTTACTATTATTATTATTTTATTATTATTATTGATACAGCCAACGACGACTCGATAAGACCAATATCATCTAATTATACTAATGGATTTGATGCTATAAAAGTGTCGTAACAAAGATAAAACAAATGGTTAAACCCATCGATGCCATGGACAGGTTAAACAAAATGTCTTCGGTGATAGGTGGGTCGAAAGGACTTAACTATCGGGACCTCTGTCCACCTCAATATTAGAGAATAGCGTAAAGATATTTAGCTGATTTGTTAAGAAAGCAATACAATTAATACTTTGTTATGAAGTCTCGGCTTAAGAGTGATACATCTCTTCTCTCTCACTCATTGTTACGAGCCACCTGGGGATCGTCCTCTGGTCCCCTGACTCGAATTCCCATCAACTAACCACTTGGCTATCGTGAGCTTTGATCGTGATTATATACTTTCATTGAATAGTATAGAAAATTATCGATATTAATTATAATTTTACTATTTTATGCTTTTAACAACGTTTGCTTTTTATATAGTCATCATAATAATCATAACAGCCTGCTAAGATCCACAGCAGTATATAGTCCATCTTGTATGTGAAGTTTTGCCACAATCGCCGCACTTGGCATCTGGTGACACCTTGAAAACCATCGTGCCTCTCGTCCACGGAGGTCATTGAAATGCATCAATTAACCCTTAATTGCGAGGTTAGACTCATCGCGAATCCGCCTCGAGTTTGTCAAGTTATTTAATGTTATAATTTTTCTTACTTCAACACAGCAACAGTCCAGGGGAACTCCCCGAATTTGGATTCGCCATCCTTGTCGCCGGTGATGCGGAAACCTACGCCATCTTTGTTCCGCCAGCCGCAGCCTTGACGCTGTGAACCAAATACATGAATGAATGAATGAATGAATGAATGACTATACTTTATTGTACACCATAAAATCGAGGAAAAATTAAAAGATATGTACAATTCTGCGGCCGCTGCATGGCGATCTTTTCCAAACAACCGAAGACGTTAAGAAACCGCGCTACAAATACATAGTGGCTGATGCAATATTCTAATAAGAAATAAAGGAATATTTGAAATAAATTTACACTGTGAAGAACTAAAGCTAAACAAATATATATAAAATAGCAATTATAATCCACATACAATAATATATAGTAAAAATTATTTCAGATAATGCAGACATTTGAACATTGTAGGGCCCAATAGCCTAGATGGCAGTGAGGGTCACGCGTTCCAAGTTAAAGATTGCGGGTTCATTTACGGCTAGGTAAATCTTTGTGTGATGAATAAGAATGTCTGTGCTCAAGTCATCAATGTATGTATGGTTGTATGAATATATGTATAGAAATATATCTATGTAAGTATTATTGTACAGTTCGCTTGGACACTAAGATGACGATGGGCTCACCACCTTTCACGTTGTTCCAAATGAGCTTCGGTGAAAGATGAGTCGAAGGGACTTTAACATTCTAGACCTACGCCTACCGAATATAAAAAATTAGATAAAATTAAAACATTTTATTTAAGTCACTCATTTGCCAAAACCCCCCTCGAGATGGAGTGACGACTTACGACGGCAAAATATTGCGGATGAGGACTGTTCACTGTGGAAAGATTTAGGGTAGGCCTATGTTGAGCAGATGACTCTTGATAGGCTGTGAAGAAGAAGATTGAGACCAACATTTTCCGAATCCATCGCCATCTTTTTCAAAGCTTACACAAATTGTGAAGTTTCGAAAAAAACTCATTGATCCTTCCTCCGGGATCAAACTCGAGTCGTCCGATTGAAATTCGGATCACCCAACCATTCGACTATCGTGAGACATTATTTTATGTTACTCTCTGGTGATGATTACAACATACAAAATTATTTCATAAATAAATTGTTGTCGTGCGCGAAATAGTGGACGTTGTTGAAAACGAGATGCTCAAGGTTGCTAGGTGAGAGTCGTCTTTTTAATGTTTTTTTTATTTTTATATTCGTATGGTAACACAACCATGATATATTCCGGTTTGTTTTATAAACATTACGACCAATCAACGTATTATAAATTTTATAGTTTTAGTCTAGTGGGAAACCGGTCGAGCGCTACGCTTAACCGACCTTGAAGTTATTAGCTGACCTCTTGTCCACCTCAATATTAGAGAATAGCGTAAAGATATTTAGCTGATTTGTTAAGAAAGCAATACAATTAATACTTTGTTATGAAGTCTCGGCTTAAGAGTGATACATCTCTTCTCTCTCACTCATTGTTACGAGCCACCTGGGATCGTCCTCTGGTCCCCTGACTCGAATTCCCATCAACTAACCACTTGGCTATCGTGAGCTTTGATCGTGATTATATACTTTCATTGAATAGTATAGAAAATTATCGATATTAATTATAATTTTACTATTTTATGCTTTTAACAACGTTTGCTTTTATATAGTCATCATAATAATCATAACAGCCTGCTAAGATCCACAGCAGTATATAGTCCATCTTGTATGTGAAGTTTTGCCACAATCGCCGCACTTGGCATCTGGTGACACCTTGAAAACCATCGTGCCTCTCGTCCACGGAGGTCATTGAAATGCATCAATTAAACCTTAATTGCGAGGTTAGACTCATCGCGAATCCGCCTCGAGTTTGTCAAGTTATTTAATGTTATAATTTTCTTACTTCAACACAGCAACAGTCCAGGGAACTCCCCGAATTTGGATTCGCCATCCTTGTCGCCGGTGATGCGGAAACCTACGCCGTCTTTGTTCCGCCAGCCGCAGCCTTGACGCTGTGAACCAAATACATGAATGAATGAATGAATGAATGAATGAATGAATGAATGAATGAATGAATGAATGAATGAATGAATGAATGAATGAATGAATGAATGAATGAATGAATGAATGAATGAATGAATGAATGAATGAATGAATGAATGAATGAATGAATGAATGAATGACTATACTTTATTGTACACCATAAAATCGAGGAAAAATTAAAAGATATGTACAATTCTGCGGCCGCTGCATGGCGATCTTTTCCAAGCAACCGAAGACGTTAAGAAACCGCGCTACAAATACATAGTGGCTGATGCAATATTCTAATAAGAAATAAAGGAATATTTGAAATAAATTTACACTGTGAAGAACTAAAGCTAAACAAATATATATAAAATAGCAATTATAATCCACATACAATAATATATAGTAAAAATTATTTCAGATAATACAGACATTTGAACATTGTAGGGCCCAATAGCCTAGATGGCAGGGAGGGTCACGCGTTCCAAGTTAAAGATTGCGGGTTCATTTACGGCTAGGTAAATCTTTGTGTGATGAATAAGAATGTCTGTGCTCAAGTCATCAATGTATGTATGGTTGTATGAATATATGTATAGAAATATATCTATGTAAGTATTATTGTACAGTTCGCTTGGACACTAAGATGACGATGGGCTCACCACCTTTCACGTTGTTCCAAATGAGCTTCGGTGAAAGATGAGTCGAAGGGACTTTAACATTCTAGACCTACGCCTACCGAATATAAAAAATTAGATAAAATTAAAACATTTTATTTAAGTCACTCATTTGCCAAAACCCCCCTCGGGATGGAGTGACGACTTACGACGGCAAAATATTGCGGATGAGGACTGTTCACTGTGGAAAGATTTAGGGTAGGCCTATGTTGAGCAGATGACTCTTGATAGGCTGTAAAGAAGAAGATTGAGACCAACATTTTCCGAATCCATCGCCATCTTTTTCAAAGCTTACACAAATTGTGAAGTTTCGAAAAAAACTCATTGATCCTTCCTCCGGGATCAAACTCGAGTCGTCCGATTGAAATTCGGATCACCCAACCATTCGACTATCGTGAGACATTATTTTATGTTACTCTCTGGTGATGATTACAACATACTATTTCTAACGCATAAGTTTGCGATACGTGACGCGCGTACATTTGACATTTCCTCAATGGATATTGCAAAACATCCAGAGAAACGCGGCCATAATAGGGTTTATATCACGATAATTGAATAATAAATCAATTTAATGATACAGTTTTATTCTCACTCAAAGTGAGATATCTTTAATCGATCCCAGAATGCTAACCTCTTTTTCAACGCAGCGGCGTTCAGAAATTAAGGTGCACCTCCACACCAATAAGTTAAATTATATACAATTTTGAGAGGTCCATAAAGTGATAATCGAAACAATATTTACAAATTATTAATAATCATGTATTACGTATTAAAGTACAGATTATTATAATTTTCAACTAACTTATAACCAATAAATAACGAACATATTCTACTTTTAAATTTTTCTTGAAGAACAAAAATTAGTTCATAAATAAATTGTTGTCGTGCGCGAAATAGTGGACGTTGTTGAAAACGAGATGCTCAAGGTTGCTAGGTGAGAGTCGTCTTTTTAATGTTTTTTTATTTTTATATTCGTATGGTAACACAACCATGATATATTCCGGTTTGTTTTATAAACATTACGACCAATCAACGTATTATAAATTTTATAGTTTTAGTCTAGTGGGAAACCGGTCGAGCGCTACGCTTAACCGACCTTGAAGTTATTAGCTGACCTCTTGTCCAACCTCGTGAGTCAATATCAGTATTTAACTTTAACATTTTCCTTAAACCTGTTTTATATATTACATGTTTCTTAGAATTATTCGATAACTCGTCATATGATATTTGTTATAACTTTGTTTTCAATATTACACACCATTCATATAAATATAAAATATTTGTTTTATATTAGTTCGTTTACAGTTTATGAAGTAAGGTTATGGAACTCGCTTCCGCCGAACATTCGCGACTCTAAATCTAATTCTAAATCTATTCCTTCCTTTAAGAA
The DNA here is from genome assembly GCA_029286605.1 of Sericinus montela. Lineage (NCBI taxonomy): Eukaryota > Metazoa > Arthropoda > Insecta > Lepidoptera > Papilionidae > Sericinus > Sericinus montela. The sequence goes on along the minus strand of JAGSMR010000118.1, from coordinate 769,587 downwards.
AAGAGTTAAGGATCACTATCTCACATTGGCAGTATGAATATTATAGATTTCCTATTACGTATACTTCGATGTGTGTATGTATACAGTTATATTGTACAAATTTCATGTTTTGATTATATTGTTAACTTTGTGTTTATAGTGTACATAAAATATTAAATAAACAGTTTAAAACAAACAAATAAATAAATAAATATCTTCACGCAATTCCCAATAATTAGGTCCCTTAGATAATTAAGTCCCTTAGACCCACCTTCCACCAAAAATATTTTCGGGACAACGTGACAGACGGTGAGCCCGTCGCCGTCGCAATGTCTAAGCAACAATATGATTCGTACATAAGTTTTAATGAAAAACCAAATGATACGAGCCTGTCACCAGGGGATCGAACTCGGATCTCTTGACTCTAAATTCCGACGACAAGACCACTCGGCTATCTATAGTATATACATGTTTATATTATTCTAAGAAAAAGCCACGATAGCCTAGTATTTGGGTGTTTGGAATTCGGGTCGAGAGACCCAAGTTCGATCTTTAGATGGTAGTCTTGTACCAATAAGTTTTTACAAAACTTATGTACGATGTTTATCGTGACATTGGACATAAAAGACGGTGACAAGGTCACCACCTGTCACGTTGCCACAAAAATATCTTGCGTGAAAGGATTGTAGAAAAGAGGACTTAATTGTATAAACCTCTGTGTACCCCAGTATATGAAATGGAGGGAAGAGATTATTAAAATCTTTCTTTTTTCAATAATTTCTTTTCGTTTTACTTTATCTCAAATTTGCGTTCACCTTTAGTCTAATTCTCACTGGTGGCCTGAAAGAGATCGCTAGTTAGCGATAAGATCGCCAATTGTAACATTGATTAAAATTATCATTTATGACAGAAGTACATTCATATTCATCTCCCAAATATTTCCCTCTAGCGGCATTTGAACCTGCAATCCTAAGCTTCGTCGGCAGGGTCAACATCAACAAACACAGTTAGTCGTCACTTTTTTAAATAAATATCTTTACACTTTTCCTAATAAAGGGGTGGACAGAAGTTAAATTAAAGAAGTTAATTGAAGAGAATTAAATCCTTTAAACCTCATTTAATCGAAGACATTTTTTGGGACAACGTGACGGGGGGTGAGCCTGACGTCGATTGAACGTACACCAAGACAACGATATAAATCGTACCTATTTTTTGCAAAATAAACCCATTGCCGGACCCCAAGCCCAAACCCTGGCACTTGGGGATCAAACTCGATGTGTTACTCGAATTCCGATCACCACTCGGCTATCGTGAATTTAAACCTTTTTTTTTAAATCTTCACGTCATTCCCAATACAGGGGTAGACAGAGGTCTAGTCTAGACAATCAAGTCCCTTCCAACCACCTTCCACCGAAGAATTTTGGGACATGTGACAGCCCGGCGCTGTCTTTATTAAAGAACCCATTGGTACGAGCCTGCCATCTGGGGATCGAACTCGGGTTTCACGACTCGAATTCCGATCACCCAATCACACGGCTATCGTGACTTTTTAAATTTAGAGATTGAGCTTAATAATTGTTACTGTTCCTAAAACTACCAGGAGTAAATAGGTATGAAGAGCTTTACCTGTGGCTGCGTGTCGGGTGGAGGGGTTATGGGGTTGGTGGTCTCCCTCGTGTCTGGCGGGAGACAGCACGTGTCCATGTAAGAGGCGCAGGGACCGTCCCGAACACTGTAATCAATTTCTTTTTTTTTAACTTCACGCATTTCCAATACTCGGGTAAGCAGAGTTGTAGAAAATTTACTCCTACAATCTACATTTCAGCGGAGCTAATTTTTGATACAACGTGACAGGTTGGGAGGATGTCGCCGTCATAGTGACCATATTAATGAATAAATAAAAAGGTTAGTGACGCTCCAATTCCAGCAAAATTAAAAACTAAAAAATAAAAATTAAAAACTAATAACATACAGTAAAAAAATTTAAGTTAATCATCATTACACATAAATACGTGATAAATATTTTTATATAATATTAAACACAATAAAAAGAAACTAATCAGTACAAGCCTTCCTCTTGGGAATCGAATTGTCCCGAGTTCTAATTCGTATACCGATCAAGTAATCACGCAACTATCCTGCCATAAGTATTTATGTGAAATTATTAAGTCTTCAGCTAAATATACAAATTTCGCGCTTCTTTCCCGTTGGGGCAGGCAGATACCACATTCTTCCACTTTCTTCGATCCTGGATTTCTGGAATCCTGGATTATCCTTCACGCTATTCACAGGGGTAGACAGAGGTCTAGTCTAGACAATTAAGTCTCTTTGACCCACCTTCCACCAAAGATATTTTTGGGACAACGTGACAGGTGGTGAACCCGTCGCCGTCTTTATTTCCAAGCCAACGATATAATTTGTACACAAGTTTTTGAAATACCCATTGGTACGACCTCCGACCACCCAACCACTCGGCTGTCGTGACGCATGTATATATTATGTAAGTAATATTGCATTTACATATCATTATTTATTTTCACACAAATTTCATATTATCCCTGTTATATAGGTAAAAGGCTCTAACTTAGGGAGACGCATGAATGAAAGATTGAACGAATATACTTTTATTGTCCACCTCAAATAGTAAGATACACAAATTTAACAAAGGATACAAAATTTTATGAAATGCACAACTTGGCGGCATATCGGTATATGTACCTGAATATGAAAGAGAGAAAGGAAATTGTGCTCGCAGCTCTCACTCTTGCCCTAAGGTAATATACGAAACTTTAATCACTCTCTTTCTATCTCCATTAGCTTATATCTCCCTCTCAATTTCCTTTCGCCTGGCCCTATTACACCTTTCGTAACGTATTACTTTAAAAAGAAACAAGATGGCCGTGCTTACCGAATGTCAATGAGGCCTATGCCGTCGGTGATGATGGAGTTGTTTGCGTTACACAAATAGTAACGGACGCACTCGCCGACCCTGCCGTCATCCGTCTTGCAGCTCAGGTCGGTTGGATCTAAACAGAATTGTATTATTATTGATATATGTTATAATATTTAAACAGAACTCGGGGAACATTAGGACCCCGTAGCCACCCCGTTAGGAATTGTACGTGAAGATAAGTAAATATCTTTAAGTGGGAACCCGAATTCTATAAAACATATCTATTTAGTCACGACAGCCGTTTAGCTGGGCGATAGCAATTCGAATCAAGAGACCCGAGTTCGATTTCCATGTGGTAGGCACTTACCAACGAGGTTTTTCAAAACTTATGTACAATTTATATCGTTGGCTGTCCGTCTTCCCAAAAGAAATGTCTTCGAAGAAAAAGAAAGTGGGGTTGAAAGGACTTAAATGTTGGGATCTCTGCCTATTCCAATATAGGGAATAGTATGAAGATATTTTTTAATATCCATTTATTTTTAAGTGACGTGCTCGCCGTGTGGCATCGGTGTCAGAATTTTCCAGTCTCTTCTTTCCCGTGGGTGGCGTAGCAATTGGTTATAAATTTAAATTCTTTACGCATTTCCCCAAAACTGAGGTAGACAGAGAGACAATTAAGGCCTTTCGACACAATTTTCTCCGAAGCTTATTTAACACTACGTATGATGGTGATGAGCCCGTCGCCGCATCAGTCTCCAAGCCATATATATTTACTTAAATCAATATACATACATACAACATAAACATCCATAACTTGAGTACATGCATTCATATTCATCACCCAAATTTTCCCCCTAGCGGGATTCGAATCCACAACCGTTAGCTTCAAAGGTAGGCCCCTACTTACTTGGGTACCGCGTAGTTACACGCATTTTCCAAAACATAGGCCTGTACAAGAGGTCCAGACAATTAAGTCCTTTTTACCCACATTTCACCAGCGCTTCTTTTGGGACAACGTGACAGATGGTGAGAAGGTCTCACCATCTGTCACGTTGTCCCGTTTTTACGTCCATGCCAACAATATAAGTCTCATATAAGTTCAAAAAAAACTCTTTGGCATGAGGTTACCTTTTGAGGATCAAACTCGGATCTCTAGACTCGAATTCCGATCATCCAACCACTCGGTTATCGTGGAGTGTCGTAAAACTTATTGATTTAAATTTAATTTAAAATATATGCTGTAGTCATCACGTCATTTTCAATACGTAGACATAGGTCTAGACAATTTAGGCCTTTCGCTGGCGCTTATATTGGGACAACATGACAAGTGGAGAGACTGTCGTCTTCACAGCCAAGATTATAAGTTGCATATAACTCTTTTGTATGAGCTTATTTTCTGGGGATCAAACTCTGATCTCTTGACTCGAATTCCGATCACCCGAACAACTAGGCTATCGTGACTAATCGTATGCATTTTTTTTTGAGACTGTAAACCTAAACATATATTTTTAACGTTTATATGTATAATGCTGAGTTTACCTTTAATTTAAACACATATGTAAATTAACATATAAATTTTTAGTTTTTACATTAATTGGCAATGTTCTGTATGTGTTTAGTTGGTAAGCCAAATTAAATAAAAAAATAAATAATTTAAAATCTATGGAGCGGGAGAAGGCCAACTTTAAATTAATATATAACTAGTGTTGATTCTGTAGCACACACTTTCTGTGGTCACTAATACATTGTCTAATGCACGATAGCCGAGTGGTTGGGTGGTCGGAATTTCGAGTAGAGAGACCCGAGGTCGATCCCCAGGTGGCAGGTTCGTACCAATGGGTTTTTCAAAAACCTATGCACAAATTATATCGTTGGCTTGGACATAAAGACGGCGACGGGCTCACCATCTGTCACGTTGTCCCGAAAATATCTTCGGTGGAAGGTGGGACGAAGGGACTTAATTGTCTAGACTAGACCTCTATCTACCCCTGTATTGGGAATAGCGTGAAGATATATATTACAGATATTTATTTACTTAGTAATTCTGACGATTTGGCCGAGTCATAGTTGCCTATTCTGACGTTACAATATTGTTAATTTTAGTAACAACTTAGGCACTGGTCTAATATTATATTATATTAATATTATTGTTGAGAAGTACGTAATAAACTACAAATAAACTATTCAATGGAGCTTTTCATTATTTGGCACGCACATTAGTTAGATTTAAAGCAAAATTCAAGTCTTTGTACTCAGAAACTATGCAAATACTCTCACAGTGAGTCTCATGTGACAGTTATTTAAAATAATCATGGGTCCAGGTAGTCATAGGTCCTTTCCCATCTTTCTCTGAAGATATGTTTGGGACATCGTGACTGGAGGTGAGCCGATCGCCGTATTTATATCCCAAAACATAAATCGTACATATTTTTTTGAAAAAACCTTTCGTACCAGCCTTGGGGATCGAACTCGGGTCTCTTGACTGAAGTCCGATCACCCAGAAACTGAAAATGCGTTACGATAAAGAAATAAACACACATATATATATATATATATATATATATATATATATATATATATATATATATATATATATATATATATATATATATATATATATATATATATATATATATATATATATATATATATATATATATATATATATATATATATATATATATATATATATATATATATATATATATATATATATATGATATGGTAGCATTTGACATCCCCTGGAGTAAATGGGAGCAACTCGCTGACGATCGTAGTGCCTGGAGGAGCTGCTGGGTAGAGGCCAGTCGGTTTGTTATGGTGAATGGTTTCGATCCCTAGCTCTAAAACGCCAAAACGCAACTCACGTCTCTCTGATGGGGCACGACAGGATGAACAATATACGTGTCATATATGTGGACGTACCTGTCACTCCAGCATAGGTCTTTTTAGACACACGCAGAGGTGTTACAAAGGGATAAAAAATATATATATATATATATATATATATATATATATATATATATATATATATATATATATATATATATAGATATATATATATATATATATATATACATATATATATATATATATATATATATATATACATATATATATACATATATATATATATATATATATATATATATATATTAATATATATATATATATATATATATATATATATATATATATATATATATATATATATATATATATATATATATATATATATATATATATATATATATATATATATATATATATATATATTTACATATATATATGATATGGTAGCATTTGACATCCCCTGGAGTAAATGGGAGCAACTCGCTGACGATCGTAGTGCCTGGAGGAGCTGCTGGGTAGAGGCCAGTCGGTTTGTTATGGTGAATGGTTTCGATCCCTAGCTCTAAAACGCCAAAACGCAACTCACGTCTCTCTGATGGGGCACGACAGGATGAACAATATACGTGTCATATATGTGGACGTACCTGTCACTCCAGCATAGGTCTTTTTAGACACACGCAGAGGTGTTACAAAGGGGATAAAAAAATATATATATATATATATATATATATATATATATATATATATATATATATATATATATATATATATATAGATATATATATATATATATATATATATATATATATATATATATATATATATATATATACATATATATATATATATATATATATATATATATATATATATATATATATATATATATATATATATATATATATATATATATATATATATATATATATATATATATATATATATATATATATATATATATATATATATATATATATATATATGTGAAAGTATATGGCACCATTAGCTTATACGGCGACAAACGATAAATAAACTTCAGGGCAACGATGTGTGAAATAGTCTTAATAGTCTTAGACCTAATAGTCTTAAAAAAGGAGCGAGGAACCTTTCCTCACTCTTTTTCCTTCGCTCCTTTTTTCCAATTTCAAGAAACTTATTACGAAACTGTATAAAAAGGAAATAACTACCAGTACATAAAATGTTTGTGTTACTTCTGTTTATTTATGTTGAATTATTCAAACCTTTTATCTTCACGCACTTTACCAAAACTGGGGTAGACTAAGGTCAAAGACTATTAAGGCTACAATCTTAGTTACTTTTTTAATAATGTAAAAGTCACGATAGCCGAGTGGTTGGTGATCCGAATTTGTATCAAGAGACCCGAGTTTGATCCTGAGGTGGTAGGCACGTACCAATTTTTTCAAGCCGAATTCTTTCAAAATTTATGTGCGATTTATATCAATGACTGGGATATAAAGACGGCAACCGTTACACCACCGGTTACGTTGTCCTAAAAATAAGCTCCGGTGAAATGGGGGGTCTATGGGATTGAATTGTCGACACCTTTTTACCCCTGGTATTGGGAAATGCGCGAAGATACACAAAAAATTTAACATTAAATATTTAGAAATAGCATGGCAGCGATCCGCTAATTATCTCACTTTGAAGTTATTTGCAAGGGCATGACACCGGAAAGAGTTGAATGAAATTTTGCTTATTATAAAATATTATAGTAAATTTTGCTTACTAGCAACACCTGGCACCAGCGTCGAGGCCTGTGGCGCAGGATTTGCTGTTGTCGGTTTACTGGGGTCACCGAAGATCTGTTTCAGGACTGCATCCAGGTCACCGGATGTACCATCACCCTGAGCCCGGCTGAGAGCCAGTAGGACCGCGAAAACTAGCAACTGCTTCATCTGAAAAAATATCCATGCTAGTTTTATGTGCAGAAATACGAGAAAGGCAAAGGCACTAGTTGAATTTCTAATTTGTATGCCTATAAACAATTACAAAAAAAAAACTTATAATAAAGTCACTATAGCTGAGTGTTTGAGTAACCGATATTCGTGTCAAGAGACACGAATTCGATCCCCAGGTGACAAGCTGATATCAATGGCTTTTTTCCAAAACTCTTAATACGATTAATATCGTTTAGTTGGGCATAAAGACTGCGACGGGCTCACCACCTGTCACGTTGTCTGTCTACCTTTGTATTGCGAATGGCGTGAAGAAAAACATCTTTAGTAGGAGCCTCTTTACTAGGATCGGTCTCCAATTTCCTGTTTCGAATTCTGAATGTTACGCGATGTTTGTAATTCCGAACAAGGAAAAAAAACAGAAATCAAATAATTTTTTTTTCCATTTTTTTTAAATAGTAGAGCGAGACTAAATGCGAGTCAAGAATCCCGAGTTCGGGTATACCCAATACCAATGAGGTTTTTCAAAACCTATATAGGATTCATATCGTTGGCTTGGACTTAAACAGGGCGACAGGCTCACCACCTGTCCCAAAATATGCTACGGTGAAGTGCGGGTCGAAGGGCCTTGATTGTTTAGACCTCCAGCTAACTTGTAGAATAAATTATTTAAATCAATCATAACCTACAACCAAATAACATCGTGCCGTAATATTCATTATTTGATTGCCAAAGATTATGAAACCACTATTAGGACGTTGGCTTTATATTCTCTTTGACTACTACCACAGATTACTAATGAGTTACTACGTAACTCCTACATTCCCATATACATTTTGTATCACCGTTGGAAATAATATATGTTAATCATTAAAATAATTTTATTAATTAGCCAAATTGTTATCAAATAATTAAGAAAATGAAAACAAAAATTGAATAAATAAATAAATAAATATCTTCATGCAATTCCCAATACAGGGGTAGACAGAGGTCTAGTCTAGACAATAAAGGTGGTGAGCCCGTCGCCGTCTTTATGTCCAAGCCAACGATATAATTCGTATATAAGTTTTTGATAAACCCATTGGTACGAGCCTGCCACCTGGAAATCGAACTCGGGTCTCTTGACTCGAAATTCCGACCACCCAACCACTCAAAATTAAATAAAAGTGTTGTTGATTTTGAAATGAAAAGTTTCTCATTAATTTAATAACAAAAGCTGCATGCGCATGACTTACATACATAACTACCTATTAAAGTCCACTACAGGTCATGGGCCTCTTCCATAGGGAGTATTTGCCATAATCATCACGCTCGGCAAGAGGATTGGCGATCGCAGTATTGAACACCTCGTACCTTAGACGCGGCTTCCCATCTTCGCCCTTATTGTTTTAGTCTGATATTTTTAGAGATTATATCGGTCGCCATAACGATATTCAAGGCTGTTTCCCTTAGTCGATTACAACATCCACGGGAGGAAAGGAAGTAGCCATATTCTTACACCGTTACCACACGGCCAACTAACATGCTTTAAAATTCAATGAAAATTGTATTGCATTACTACTTATAACTACATATATACTACTATTAACACAAACATTAGACGTACAAAAAATTTATAACCTGGATCCTTTTTCACGTTCTCTTTAAAAAAACGACGCTTGATGCATAAAGATACAGTTTTGGATGAACGTGAAGGTTTCCAGTATCGCCAAAATTGAAGGAATTGTTACAAAAAAAGTGTGGAAATTTTCAGCATTTCAATATTATAGCAGCCTGTAAAGGTCCACAAAGGATATAGGCGGGGATTTTGTCATAAACGCCGCGTAATTGGCAAGCGATTGGCGATCGAAGTACCGTTGCAGCACAGCAGTAGACGCTGCTGCAACTCTCCATTCTGCTGAACTTTGGTCTGGTATTTTTTGAGTAGATTATCCCGCCAGCTGTCGTTAGGTGATGAATTTTTAAGGCATTTTCGTAAGTCGCCTATTTTGACTCCCAGGGGACGAAAAGGTAATTAAATAAACAAGAGTATAAAGTGATCATAACTTACTATACCTAAAAAATCAGAAATACGATAAATACCAGAAATCTTTCGAAAACATAACCAATCTAAACCGGTCGCGACATCCAATTCGAGAGCACTGGACCCCGTCAGACGCTAAAACAAGATATTGTTGCCGTAATAAAAAGCTTTAATTTATTTTTATTTGCGAAATGTAATTAGTAATTTAATTTGGAATTCAAAGATATCGATATTAACGACTTTAAAAAAAGACCAGCGTTCTTTATTTGAATATATCTTTTTAATAACGTTAAATTTTTGTTTCCCGATGACGCGAAATTAGGGTGAAATTGACCACATCCTCATAACTCGGGTTCTCGCCGATTTTAACAATAAATAGTAAATCCCATCCGAAGATATTTTCGGGATAACGTGGGAGGCGGTTAGCCCGTCGCCGCCTGCCGATTTTGAAAAAAATGGTCTATCTGTTGGTAGTACGATACTCAAATAAAAACATATTCAAATATATTCTAGCGATTGCTCACGCGCTGTGAAAAGTGATTCGAAAGTATGAAAGGGCTTCATTTTCTAGACCTCTAGCTACCCTATTATGGGAAACTACGTGAAGATAAAAATATAATATGGATAAATAATAAATGCTTATTTTGCAGTACACTTAAAATCAAAATTTCACTTCAAGACTAAAGGCGGTACCAAAATAAAAACTAAATTTGTTGCATCATAAACGCAATCCAAATTTAAACTAATTATTTTTTATCATTATCAGGTTCTGGCCATACAGATAATTTTTAAAAGATATCTTTTTTATTATACTCTTTGACATTAAGAATTAATGAAGTATAGTAGTAGTAGATTGTAGTAGTAGTAGTGTAGATGTGAAGTATAGTAGTAGTAGTAGATCCCTGTATTGGGAATTGCGTGAAGATATTTATATATTTATTTATTACGTTACAAAAGTATTGGATGAAACATTATCAAGATAACTCACAATTACAGCATCTATAGTTGTTCCATATTTGGTAGTAGATTCTTTTGGATTGTTGTTGATTTGCAATTGAAATTCTTTTTGAAGAAATGTCATTAATGGCATTGATTCAGCTCTTGCAAATTTACATTAAAATCTCCAGCTAATTTTAATGGTAGTTTATATTTATTCGTTTTAAAAATTATTGAACCTTTTTGACTATAAGGAAATGACCTTTCATGTAAAAATGAAATCTTAATATAATTTACATAGTCACTAATATGAATAATATGAATATAATGATTAAATATAAAAAAGGGATTTCAGTGTTTAATTATAAACCTTAACTCTCAGGTAATAGGGTGTAAATTAGTATACCTTTGTATAGCCACGGCATGCGTCGCCACGCCAGAAATCGGTTTTACGTGCGGCTATAGATGTTTCACATCAAAAGAAGTGGCAAAACAATAAGATTTTAATGGATACCATCACATGTTAATTTGATTGGTAATGAACAAGAAGATAAATTAGCACTATTTTCTCTGCTTCGCTAACTTTTAAGGTAACGTGAAAAAAGTTTCTGTGATTCTTTCCAAAAATGTTTTTACATGGAATAAATTTAATGGAAATAATATTTTAACAAAAGAGAAAGGTATATAGCATAAAAGTATACAAACCGAACCCCCAAAAACACTTTAGTTCTCCGGAGTAAATATTAAAAGACTGTACTCGTCACCGGTAAGAGACTACGCTCCGGATACATATTACTAAGCACATTCAAACACATGACGAAATTAGTTGATTCACCAAATTGTGATAGATGTATCCTATCACGCATTAGTGGAGTGTATCCGGATTGATGAATACCGTAGGGTACTAGAAACAAAATATAGAATAAGGTTAAGTGATGTTAGATACATGTAACATAATATTATGACATCCATCATCTATATTTTAAAATTAATTAAATGTAATTAGATACATGTTTTTTAAATAATATAAACATGTATATTATGGTGGGCCACGCGTCTGGGACAGCTTTCATCTGCTGTGCAATTTGTGCTGGCGGACGGGGGCTGTCCCGGATGATTGGCGATCCGCAGTCATTGTGCCTTCATATAACGGTAAAGGTTCACATTTTGACTGCGGTTGGTATCGGGCAATCAGCTTGACTAATTTAGCAAGTAAATTTACACGAAGGTTTTAACGCGTAGGATGCGAGAGAAATCGGAAAGATTTCTATGGGAGACACAATGCGGATTAAGACCTGGAAGACGATGCACGGATCAAATGTTTTCTCTCCGCCTGATCACGGAAAAGTTTCTGGCTACTAACCAGAGGATTTTCTGTGCTTTTGTGGAACTTGAGAAAGCATTTGATAAGGTTGTAAGGAAGAAAATGTGGGAACTGTTGCCGGAGTATGGTGTGGATGGTCCATTTCTAAGGTCTGTACAGTCACTTCACAGTAACTGTAAAGCCTATGTGCGAGTAGGGCATGACCTGTCACCCATGTTTAGCGTCCAAACGGGCGTAAAACAGGGTTGAGTCATGTCTTCCTGGCTGTTCATATTGTATCTCGACTGCTGTTTACAGAACCTGAAAGATAGCTGTTTGGGTGTGATATTTGGTGATATTAAAGTAAACTGTCTGCTGTATGCTGATGATGCAGTGCTTATTGCACCATCAGAGACAGAACTGCAGGCATTAGTCACGTGTATGAAAGAGGAAGGTAAAATTAAAAGTCTCCGTTTGAATGCTAACAAAACTAAGGTTCTGGTATTTGAAAGGCACGAAGAGAGAACGAAGTGTGAAATATGGGTAAATAATGAACGTCTAGAACAGGTGAATAAAATTGTATACTTGGAGAGTGCTTTTAGCCGCGATGGAAGATGTGATTTAGATGTGGACAGGCGTGTCGCTGCCGCGAACAAAGTCAATGGTGCCCTGACTGCGTTAGTCAAAAGACAAGGCGCAGTGAAGAGTGCACGCCTTGCAATACATAACGCAGTGCTGGTACCGACTTTGTTACATGGCAGCAAAACCTTAGTAAAGCCAGAAGTAGCATAAAAGCAAGTTGAATACAGTGGAGATGCGATCTCTTCGTAAAATGTGCGGCCTTACCATGGCCAACCGAAAGCGAAACGAAGAGATTCGCAATATGGCAGGTTTGATGACTTGGTGCTTCGATGGTTTGGGCACGTTGAGTGAATGAGTGAAGAAAATATATAGGGCAAAAGTTAATATTAAAAGGAGTCGAGGTAGACCGAGACTAACTTACGAAGACCAGGTGAGCAAATTGCTTGAAGAGGGGAGGGTCAAGAGTACTCAGATACCTAGACGTGCATGTATGAAGAAGGTAAGTGACACTTGGCGATCTGTTCTCTCTGGCTACCCCGTCAGGATTGCGCGTGCAGATAAGTAAGTAAGTATGTACATTATGGGGCTGTCATAATCGCTTGGCGACTGAAACTTCCTTATTCTACTATAAAGATTTAAAAAAAAATAAAAAAACGAAATATGTCATATCTGTTAACAAAATTTAGAGCATTGCTAACAGACAAAACATACTACATCATTGGAAAGTATTTGTAATGTATGTAATATACGTAATGAGATGTCTGCCTTTCACACCTTATATCGATCTAGTCCGACATTATAATATTTATGTTATACTTAAAAATTTAAATGTCTTCACGCCATTCCCTATACAGAGGTAAACAAAGGCTCTAGACAATTAAGTCTTTTCGGCTCATCTTGCACCGATGAAATTTTTGGGACACTGTGTCAGCTAGTTGCCGCCTTTATGTCCAAGCCGATATAATTCGTACATAAGTTTTTAAAACCCATTGGTACGAGCCTGCCACCTGGGGATCGAACTCGGGTCTCTTGAGTCGAAGTTCCGACCACCCAACCACTCGGCTATCGCGACTACTTTAAAAAAAATAATAAAATGTAAAATATCTTCACGCAATTCCCAATACAGGGGTAGACAGAGGTCAGGTCTAGACAATTAAGTCCCTTTGACCCACCTTCCACCGAAGATATTTTCGGGACAACGTGACAGGTGGTGAGCCCGTCGCCGTCTTTATGTCCAAGCCAACGATGAAATTCGTACATAAGTTTTTTGAAAAACTCATTGGTACTGCCACCTGGGGATCGAACTCGGGTCTCTTGACTCGAAATTCCGACCACCCAACAACTCGGCTATCGTGACTTCTTAATAAAATAAAGAAATAGGGTTTATTATAATAACTTTATTATGCGTTACCTCAAAGTGAACTAATTGAGTTTCAGTTCCCGAATTGTAACCCGAACAGTTTTGCGCCTATTATCACTACTCTAATTCTGTACAAAATTTTGTGAAATCTTACTAATATAAAAAACTTTAAATTTGTATATGTATGTATTTGTATAATGTATACAAGATAACTGTTAACGAACGTTGATGCAAAACGTAGTTAACAATTTTCGAACCGCAATTTGATGTGAAATTTGAAAACTTGTATTAAACACGCCATCTAGTCTAGTATGAATATTTGGTAATAAAACTCCTACATAGTTTATCATTATTCCGACTGACCCGTAAAGATATCTATGAGTATATGCGAGGTTCTGTACCAAAACATTAGCAACAACGTTTATATTAGTTTTTGTTTAAATTATAATAAACCTTTCAGTTGTTTATACTACAGATTTAAATCCACATATATTAGAATTAAAACTTCATAGAATTAATATTAATCAAATTTATCAGGTGTTTATTATTGTGTGAAGGATATTCTTTGACTGAAGTAACGCATGCGCATTGCGCAGTGATGAGGCCGGCGGCTGTAGTACAGTTTATTTTGTTTATGTTGTTATGATCAAAAAACTTTGTTAGAGCACTTAACGATATAAAGGTTATTATATTACTTTCTTTTAGGAGTCGGTGGTTTGAGTGGGGAAATAATAAATAATGTAAGAATATATAACCAGATATCAGAAATGCTATGTAAGTAAAATAAGTTTTCATCAACAGTCAATGACTAGTTACGTATAACAAATAATGAGTTTTGAGCCGACTTTCTGTACCGAAAACTCCGTAATCATAACATAATGTTTATTCAAACAGAGGCACTTCAGATCGTCAACGGTCAGACACTTTCGTAATGGTTTAAAATTTCTTTTGTTTTTTACCGAGATTAGTAAAACAAATGCCAAAATTTTGTTTAATATCTTTTTTAAATCGTATTTTTTTAATTCACGGCATTCAAGTCAAATCAAATCATTTATTTATCGATATAAGTAACATACATTACATCCAACGATCGTCATTTTTGAAACTACCATTTTCGCGGCCAATCGTAATTTTACAAGATTACTGTAATTCACTACACAATTGATTTATGACAGATGCATTACGGCCTGCTAAAGTACACTGCAAGACCAGCACACAAAACATCTTGCGTTTTGAACGCTGCTGCATGTCATTAATCTGTTGAATTTGGCCTAGTATATTCGATTGACCGTGTAGTAACGGTGTAAGAATATTGCCACTATCTTTCTTACCGTGGGTGTCGTAAGAGGCGACTAAGGAAAACAGCTTAGAATAATGTTATGGCAACCAGTAGATGGCAGGATACCATCTCTAAAAATATCAGACCAAAATAATCAGACCAAGATGGGCAGCAGCGTCTCAGGTGAGAATGGTCTGCTACTGCGGTCGCCAGTCCGCTTGCCAAGCGTGGCGATTAATGGCAAATCCTCCCTATTGGAGAGGCCTATGTCCTTCACAGGCCTAACAGACCGTTATGTATGTATGTATATTATATGAGCCAGTTATGAATTAAGCTTTAAGAGAAGACTATTGTTCATCATGAGTGTCATATACTTAATAAAATCTTAAAA
The DNA here is from genome assembly GCA_029286605.1 of Sericinus montela. Classification (NCBI taxonomy): domain Eukaryota; kingdom Metazoa; phylum Arthropoda; class Insecta; order Lepidoptera; family Papilionidae; genus Sericinus; species Sericinus montela. Next base: position 754,072 of record JAGSMR010000118.1, on the reverse strand, counting down.
TCACTCGTGAAACTTTAAAATCAATATATGTATAAATATAATATTACGTGGATAACGTTGTTAGTTATGCATTCGTGTATATAAATTAAGTTTGTACAAATAGTCATTCATAACGTGTAACTGTTAGTTTTCCTTAAGAAATAAATAAATACAATATGGTATGAAGATCGAATGAGAACTTGTGAATGCCTTGTGAAGACTAGATGTCTAATGTCTATATTGTTTTTAAAAGAATATTGGCAAACAATTTGTTTTTACCCCAATAAGGATTTACATTTTTTGATGTGAAACATCTATAGCCGCACGTAAAACCGATTTCTGGCGTGGCGACGCATGACGTGGCGACGGGTCGCCACGCTATACAAAGGTATACTAATTTACACCCTATTACCTGAGAGTTAAGGTTTATAGCTAATAACTGAAACGCTTTTGTTATATTTAATTAATTATATTCATATTATTCATATTAGTAACTATATAAATTATATTCAGATTTCATTTTTACATGAAAGGTCATTTCCTTATAGTCAAAGAGGTTCAATAATTTTTAAAACGAATAAACATAAACTACCATTAATTTTAGCTGGAGATTTTAATGTAAATTTGCAAGAGCTGCATCAATGCCATTAATGACATTTCTTCAAAAAGAATTTCAATTGCAAATCAACAACAATCCAAAAGAATCTACTATCAAATATGGAACAACTATAGATGCTGTAATTGTTAGATATCTTGATAATGTTTCATCCAATACTTCTGTAACGTATTAAATAAATATATAAATATCTTCACGCAATTCCCAATACAGGGGTAGACAGAGGTCAAGTCTAGACAATTAAGTCCCTATGACCCACCTACCACCGAAGATATTTTCGGGACAACGGGACTTTACTACTACGGGACTTTTGTAACGTAGTTTAGTTACCATCGACCAATCGTCACAGTAATACCGGCAGAGGAAACATCGAATATAACTATAACTGAAGCCACAGAGAGAGAGAGAAAATATTTAAATTGTGGCCACTTGATTTTAATATCGAATTTTTATATCAAATGTAAATAAATGTTTATTAAATAAAGTTACCATTTTCTGTAAGAAATTCGTAATACTTAATTTTTTCATTAGGCTATATTTAATTTCTGTAATAATATTATCTTTTATGCATATTACTTGTACACACACGATGTTTCACATCTGCCAGGCGTCTCATGACGGCTCTCATTTTTTTTAACAGCATATTAATATCTACAGAAAGTAACTAGTACAACACGTATGTAAGTATAAAACTAAGTAATAACCGACGAATGTGTCTTTTATGCTGTGAGGTGAATGTTATTCTTTGTCAAAATTAACGCATACGCGTTGCGCAGTGACGCGAATTCGGCGGGCTTCTATAACTACACTATGATTTTGTTAGTGTTTCAACGAAAAACTATTGTAAACTATTGTACTCTGTAGAAATTTATAATTGTTATTGTAAAATATAACACATAAACGTTCTTATATTGCTTTTTGTCAGAACACAGTGGTTTGAGTGAAAAAATTCAAATAATGTATGTAAATATCGCCGAGCGGAAGAACAATTCAATGTAAGTAAAATAAGTTATTTTTTATTTAAAATCATTAATAAATTATTGTTAGTTGTTGTAAAAAATAAACTATTATTAGTTGTTATAAAATACACGAATATTTCAGAGTTACAAATTGTTTTACGTAAATGATCTTATAGTTCGCGGTCGAACACTTTCGATATTGTTTAAGCCGTTATTCTTTTGTTTCTTAACGGGTTAAAAAACAAAAGAATTATTTTCTTATAATTGTAAAACAAATGCTAAAATTGTTTGTTCTATCGTCAATTGTCTATTTGTAATTTTTTTAAAAGACAATTTTCACGGCATAGTCAAGGTACATTCGTACTGAAATTTACTGTAATACACTTTAATTAGTAAGTATTCCAACGGTATTATTATAATTTACTTTGCGTACAGTTGAGATAGTTTGGGCTTCCGGTTACCAGTACTCACCAGACGAAACGCAGAAGTTTGTTAGACTTCTACTTCACGCCGGTACTCTGTGAGGTCGTGGTACTTACTTCCCCGGTCGAGCCGGCCCATTCATGCATCAACAAAAGCTGATGCGTGGCTCTACAACTGTTAAAACTACTAGAAGATATTTTTTTTAGTTATCCATCTCATGTCATCTGTCAGTAGCCAATTGCATTTCCATCGTTTTTCTCTCAGTCTCCCAACAACAGCCACGGGAAGAGATGGGTGATAGTATTCTTAGGCAGCAACCGCACGGAAAGCATGGTTTTGCATATTTAGGTGAAGTTTTGTGGGTTGTGAGTGCGAAGAGGTATGTACACAGAGAGGTATATACGACGAATAAAGGCTGCAAAGGATCTCTTGGAAATTATATTGTGATGCGCAGACGAAAGTGATTTGCCATAATTGCCACAAGCGGATCGATGCACACAGCACCAAACACTGGTTGAATAGAGATGGTCGTACGGTAAACATATATACTACTTTATTAATTATTATAAAGAATCTGGAAGGTAAACAGTTTTATAAATATTTTAGTCACAATGGCCGAGTGGTTGGGTGATCGGAATTCGAGTCGAGAGACACGACTTCGATCCCCATGGCTTGTACCAATCGGATTTTTTTTCAAATAAACTTACGCACGATTTATAACGTTGGTTTGGAAATAAAGACGGGGACAAGCTCACCACCTGTTATGTTGTAAAGACATCTAACGCTCTATTAGGAATAGCGTGAAGATGTATAGATATTTATATAAATATTTTTTTCGTATATAAACCATTTTTTGCAGAGACTGCAAGTTATTAAGTATTAGAGTATATATATTCACTACGTTCTATTTATTTATACTTAGGTAATAAAGTTACCCTGCACAATGTCACGGACACCAGCAAGTTGCATTTATCTTAATTATGAATGCCATTTCGCATTCAACATTACGTCACGGATAACAGATTTAAAAACATTAAATTTGATAAGAACTATGTAGACAAAAAAAGTTAATTTTTATATAAATAAAAAAAAAACTTACAATGCGTTAAAGGTAACTTCCTAATGTTGTATTATTCTCCACAAGAAACATCTATTTCAATGATCAAATATGAATGTATACTTATTAATTAAATATTTTCCTCGTCGACTACTCCAGTTTTACAGAGTACGTTTATATATATAAAGAGCGAGTGCGTTCGTCGCCCACCGACGCACTACTGGTTCGGTTTGTTTTCTTTAAGCGCACAGAGGACCTTGCCGCCATATTAGATGGACATTATAATTTTATATTCACTTATAACGTACACAATGATAGCGTAATCGATTTCTCAATCTTTTTATTGTGATTTCGTGGCTGTTAATTTATTGTGTTATAGTATATAGTATAAACATGTTTTAATTATTTCAAATGTATTCATCCGGGTATTTACCTTGGATGCGAAATTACTTAACTTAAAATACGGGATTTTCCCGAAAATCTTTATTGATTGTGATCATGAACACAGCGTTTCTAAATCTTTTTTCGAGCGAATCCAGATTTCGAGGACTTAGCAAACAATTATTATAGTTGACTAATGGATTTCCCTATAGAGCAGTTTATCTCTAATTTAAAATGAAATATATCTAATTCAATGTATGGAAATTATTAATACATAATATTTAACATTGACTTGGTCTAAAAACCGAGACGATCAGCTCATTCCCAGGGGTAACTATTGTAACGTTTCGTCTCAAAAATCAATAAATACATCATTTATATATTTATGAGAGACGAAGACAACTTTTAATCGATCTTTCTTTATGATCTTTCTAAGGTTTTGTCGTTTATATTTTAATGTGATCTTCATGTAAGTTAGGACCCATTTTACGTTGTGTTCTTTAATCATGTTCTTTTAGGCTTTATGGCGTGGATGGATAAACACTCACTAGTGGCGGTGTAAGCCGTAGACAGTGCTAGAATGCTTTCTTATAGTATAAGGCCAACTCATTCGAGAAGACTCGGTGTATAGTATTTTATCTCTTGTAAAGGGCTTACAGTTTTATTTAATACCTCATCAGTGAAACTGACGTTGAGTATAATGCAATTCGATCGAGTTTGTCTCACCCACTAGCAAGTTGCCTTCACATATTTAAATGATGGTAAATATACTGAGAGTTTCAAATATGTTTTATTAAATTAAATAAAACTTTATTGTACACTAAACAGAAAAACCACAGAAAGAAAACAAAGATAGACAACAGTACCATGGGCGCCTTATCACTAAAAGTGATCTCTTCCAGGAAACCTTTGGATGGACAGGAACTAGAGTATAATAAGATGGCGGTGTACATATAAATAGAGAGAAATAAAACAAAAGAGATATTACATACATAAAAATTTCATATACTTACATATTATATTAACGTGAATTTAAAAATTGAGATTACTTACTTATGAATATGGAAAATTTAGATATGATTTCAAGATAATTTAATTTATTGACAGAAATGAAGTAATTAGAGTTGACAGATAGTGTTCAGCAAATAGGGAGTTAAAAATAGGAAGGGATTTAGCTTGTCGGACAGAGGAAGGAAGAAAATTCCATAGTTTGGTTGCCTGCAATGTGAATAAGTTGCCGTAAAAAAACTGTGGAATGAGCAGGAGTCTTTATTTGCAAGGTTGGAAAGATGAAGGAACATAAAATGCTCTTTATGGTATATTGGAGTGGAGGGAGGGTGAGCCCGTTGTTGTCTTTATGTCTAAGCCAACGATATAATTCGTACATAAGTTTTTGAAAAACCCATTGGTACGAGCCTGCCACCTGGGGATTGAAATCGGGTCTTTCGATTCGAAATTCCGACCACCCAACCACTCGGCTATCGTGACTTTTTAAATATTTGTATTAAACAAAACAATTTAGTGCTAAGATCTTCTTTTAAAGCTACGATATTGCTTATCTCTTCCACCCTCCATGACCATATAAATAGTCCAACCAGATCAAACTTCATTAGACTGCAGGCGGCATCAGAGTCTTAGGTGCGAGAGGTCAGGTACTGCGATTGCCAATCCGCTGGACTATTGGCGCGTGTAATAATATACCGCGTGGTGATTATCGCCCACCTTTCCGTAAGAGAGAAGTCTAACTAATGCAACGGAGTTCTGCGGACCGATAAAGCTAAAAAGCATATAAGATGATAATGATATTTATAATTAATACAACGCTTAAATGTTTTGTATATAATTTGAATAATACTGGACAATTTATAACGCAAACATAGAACTAATATGAGACTAAAGTTAAAGTTGGTTGCCTAACCAATTTAGAATGCTCGTTACCTCGTCGTAAGAAGAATGGAATAATAAAAAGGATGGCTGATTAATAGTATTCATGGAGGTCAGACAGCCTACAGCCCCGTCATCAAGGCACCCGGTTTGGACAAAATTACTGAGATGTGATTCCAACCCAGACGCAGGACACCACCATAGTGATAAGCGTTATCTTGCAAGCCACGTGCAATGTCGCTGAAAAGCAAACACGCTTGATGCGTACGGTTATCGCTGATCACTCGAACTCACCAGGCCTCCCCGCATCTACAGCAGAATTCTACACCTCAAACCTCCATTGACTAGAACCACACGATGCGCTGATTTTAGGTAAACTCCGATACACCGTCCCTAGACGCATTACATCGCAAGCATCGAGATGACTATCACATAAACAGTGCACCCTCACACCACACCGATGTGACTTCAATCAACTTTGGTTGTAAAATTGTGGGTACTTTCGTATCACTAGGAACGGTCAACTTACTCCTAAAGTCGAATGATAGCCGACGTCCTTCCACTCAAAAACTTTTTTTTTGCACTACCTTCCACGTCAAAATCCACCTGGCATTGCTTTACTCTTGCTAAATACCGCCGGAAATGTGTTATTACACATTAATACCACAACTATTGTTATGGTATTTATTCAGATCTGCCCGTTAACAGTCTGCTCCAGCTTTGGTCTGGTACTATTCCAAGCCGATTAATTGACAAAGAAGTGGAAAAATTCATTTTCAACCCTTAAACCTTTATGTGATTAAAGAGAAAAAAGTTAAAACTTCTTTATTATGCAATTTTATTGATTTTTGAAGAAGATTTTTATGTGATTAAATTAAAGAGAAGTAAAGAGAAGTGTAAGACACGGTGGCTCGGAGGTAACAGCGTCGCCACGGATCGGCGAAGGTCGCGGGTTCGAATCCCGCCCGCGTCAGTTGAAAGTTTAACTTTTTTCTCTTTAATTTTTTTCACATTAAAGTTCAGCATAAAAATCAATAAAATTGCATAATAAAACCTTAAACATTTATTTAATTCATTTATTGAGTGTTAATGAAATCAAAATTGGAAGTAAAAATCATAGTAGATTACGCAATTTTTATTGATTTTAACACCTATAAGTTATGCTGAATTTTTTTCTATTAAATTAAAGAGGAACACTGAGGGGCGGGATTCGAAACCGCGACCTATGTCGTACCGAGGTCACGGTGCGGTAAAAGTCGTGGGAGTCCGTTGAAAGTCTTAAACATTTTTCTTTTTCTAAATGAAACCATAGCATATTGTGACAAGTATTTTGTGTATTTGGCAGTTCTATCGTCAGGTTATCTAGGTTTCGTAGTAGACATAGGAGTTGTAATCATAGTCCCACATTTTGAGCTGTCGTTGAATCCAGTCATTGAAATAGGGAACGTTGACATAAACGGCGGGTTGGTTTGCTACCCCGCAACTAATTCCATAAGCGACCATGCCGTAAATCGCAAACCTTGTGCCACCATCCTGTTAAAGTATCAAATATCCGTGATTAATATCAAATATTACAAAAATCACATTTATACTACATATATATATATATATATATATATATATATATATATATATATATATATATATATATATATATATATATATATATATATATATATATATATATATATATATATATATATATATATATATATATATATATATATATATATATATATATATATATATATATATATATATATATATATATATATATATATATATATATATATATATATATATATATATATATATATATATATATATATATATATATATATATATATATATATATATATATATATATATATATATATATATATATATATATATATATATATATATATATATATATATATATATATATATATATATATATATATATATATATATATATATATATATATATATATATATATATATATATATATATATATATATATATATATATATATATATATATATATATATATATATATATATATATATATATATATATATATATATATATATATATATATATATATATATATATATATATATATATATATATATATATATATATATATATATATATATATATATATATATATATATATATATATATATATATATATATATATATATATATATATATATATATATATATATATATATATATATATATATATATATATATATATATATATATATATATATATATATATATATATATATATATATATATATATATATATATATATATATATATATATATATATATATATATATATATATATATATATATATATATATATATATATATATATATATATATATATATATATATATATATATATATATATATATATATATATATATATATATATATATATATATATATATATATATATATATATATATATATATATATATATATATATATATATATATATATATATATATATATATATATATATATATATATATATATATATATATATATATATATATATATATATATATATATATATATATATATATATATATATATATATATATATATATATATATATATATATATATATATATATATATATATATATATATATATATATATATATATATATATATATATATATATATATATATATATATATATATATATATATATATATATATATATATATATATATATATATATATATATATATATATATATATATATATATATATATATATATATATATATATATATATATATATATATATATATATATATATATATATATATATATATATATATATATATATATATATATATATATATATATATATATATATATATATATATATATATATATATATATATATATATATATATATATATATATATACGTAAGTAGCAATTATTATTATTTTATTGTTTTTAATAAAAATTAATAAAATTTCTACGATACATGGATGAAATAGAAGATATACCACTAGAATGACTCATTCATGGTTTTATATCGAAAAACGTGTTTGACAGGAATGTAGAATGTCACTGTGGCTTTTTAATCTGTTCATGAACTATTGCTTGACAGATTTAAAAGAGAATGAAATTGGGTTGGGAATGAATGAGTTAGTCGTCAAATGTTTTCTCTGCGCTGATAACCAGAGTAATACTTGAGTCTTCGACCGATGAGTTGCAGGAGATGGTATCTCCTATGAGTGGAGCTTTTATAAGAAAGAGAATAAAGATGAATTTAAAGAAGACGAAAGTGATGGTGTTTGAAAGAAATGAGGAAGTGACAGACTGTAATATCGTGATTGGAGATGAACAAATTGAACAGGTGAATGAGTTTGTATGCCTGGGTTCAAAGTTTATAAGAGTGATGCATATAGTGAGTATGAAGGGAATAATGAAAGTGGACGAAGCCAAACAAGTAAGTAAGGATCGTAGCAAGTGGTAAGAAATGGTCTCTGTCTACCGCTACGGGAAAGAGGCGTGATGGTATGCATGTAGTAGGATTTAAATCCACAACCTTTGGTCGCGAATGCAAGATCCAACAAGGCTATCGACGCATAAAAAAAATAAACGACCAGAACAATGTTGCGGGGAGTCAACGGATGCGGAAGTACTCACGTGTATCAAAATTTTCGTGTATAACAATTTTGCGTACGTCCCTTTCTTGGTATGGGTACAGTTCGTCCTCCGATTTTGAATCATATTCTCCGGCGCGAATCTTCAACTGTTTAAGGAAGAAAATATTAAAAATATATATTTTGTTTAAAAAAGAACAGGGATTGGTAAAATATATCAAGCTCAACACTTGAAGCCTTTCAAACCCAAACTCAACGTGCTAGAGGCCCCTGAAGAGTTTTACTGTCTATTTTGGACTCCTTTTTTTAAGAGAGTACAGCGTAAAACGAGCTACCAGTCAACCTAAGTGAATACTCCATGACTGTATTTTTACGACCGAGGATTGCGAAATGCTTTCATAGCCTGGATAAACTGACTTTTTAAACCCTTAAAACCCGCAACATTTATGACTGCATGTGAAAACACTCCAAATGATGACTATTAGGGTATTTTTCACACACACCACAGTTCACATTCAACGGTCCATCACAAGACTGTGACCGTGACGAGACTGTAAGGTTGTGTTTGCCATAATCGCCACGCATGGCAATCGGATTGGCGGTCTCTGTACCAAACATCTCGCGCATTAGTTGCTGCTGCCAGTCTCCGGACTGCTGATTTTATAAAATATAAATAAATGTATCTTCATTCTTAAGAGGTACGACAAAGAAAAGTCCTTAAAAAGCTCCAGACATGGTGGGATGTCCATCTCGAAAAATACTATACTAAAATACAGCATTTTTTTCGTTCAATTAGTCACGACAGCCGTGTGGTTGGGAGATCGAAATCAAGTCAAGAGACCGGACCGACCAAAATATCTTGGGAAGCCCATATGATGGAAGCTTCGAGAGAAGCGCTATGTCCAAGCTAACTGCAAGGGCCTCCCCATTGCTCTCTACTGCGTCCGCCCATCGATGAGTGAGGTACACAAGAAGATCACAAGCTGAGCGACCCCGACGGTAGCCGTACTGGCGGTCACTAATCAACTGGTGCTCCTCTAAGTACCTCAAGAGCTGGCAATGGACCCCATTATTTTGGAGAACAAGGAGGTGACGGCGATCAGTCTGTAGATGCTTCAATTATTGTACTCGTATTAATCAATAATCTTGTTTGTCCTCTTTTAGTAATAGAGTTTGAAAAAAATTCAAATGTACATGTTTATATTTAATTTTTTTTTTTGGATGAATGAGTCCAAGAAGTATGTCTACAGTAAGTAAATATCCTAAAAAGCTTTTAAAATTTTAGCGCGTGACAGCTCGGTTTATATAAAACCGTGATTACTAAAGCGAAAGGCGTATGAAACGATCGTGACACTTGGCGATCTGTACTCTGTGGCTACCCCGTCAGCAACTATGCGTAAAGATATTTATTTATGTGATTTCTTATTACTGCATGGATATATATCATAGGTATCACTATCCAGCTGCCCGAAAATTGCCTTTAAAGCTGAATGAGGTGCGAGTCTTCCGAAAAATAAAACAAAAGAGTAACCTGTTCAGCTTTCCACCTTCTTATTTTATGCGCCGCAGTCATAACTACAAATTTGTTTATAAGAGAACCTCCGCCTACATAGTTTTTACTATCCCATTTTTCATCTGGTTTAGTTCGCCTGGAAAAAACTTAATTTGTAATCATTTATAAATTTTTTCGATCACAGTTAATATAACATAGTCACGATAGCCGAGTGGTTGGGAGGTCGGAATTTCGAGTCGAAAGACCCGAGTTCGATCCCCAGGTGGCAGGCTCGTACCTTTGGGTTTTTCAAAAACTTATGTACGAAATATATCGTTGGTTTGGACATAAAAGCAGCTGCTAGAACATAAATTAAAAACAGAATATACGTAAGTAGCAATTATTATTATTTTATTGTTTTTAATAAAAATTAATAAAATTTCTACGATACATGGATGAAATAGAAGATATACCACTAAAATACAGCATTTTTTCGTTCAATTAGTCACGACAGCCGTGTGGTTGGGAGATCGAAATCAAGTCAAGAGACCGGACCGACCAAAATATCTTGGGAAGCCCATATGATGGAAGCTTCGAGAGAAGCGCTATGTCCAAGCTAACTGCAAGGGCCTCCCCATTGCTCTCTACTGCGTCCGCCCATCGATGAGTGAGGTACACAAGAAGATCACAAGCTGAGCGACCCCGACGGTAGCCGTACTGGCGATCACTAATCAACTGGTGCTCCTCTAAGTACCTCAAGAGCTGGCAATGGACCCCATTATTTTGGAGAACAAGGAGGTGACGGCGATCAGTCTGTAGATGCTTCAATTATTGTACTCGTATTAATCAGTAATCTTGTTTGTCCTCTTTTTGTAATAGAGTTTGAAAAAAATTCAAATGTACATGTTTATATTTAATTTTTTTTTGGATGAATGAGTCCAAGAAATGTCTACAGTAAGTAAATATCCTAAAAGGCTTTTAAAATTTTAGCGCGTGACAGCTCGGTTTATATAAAACCGTGATTACTAAAGCGAAAGGCGTATGAAACGATCGTGACACTTGGCGATCTGTACTCTGTGGCTACCCCGTCAGCAACTATGCGTAAAGATATTTATTTATGTGATTTCTTATTACTGCATGGATATATATCATACGCATCACTATCCAGCTGCCCGAAAATTGCCTTTAAAGCTGAATGAGGTGCGAGTCTTCCGAAAAATAAAACAAAAGAGTAACCTGTTCAGCTTTCCACCTTCTTATTTTATGCGCCGCAGTCATAACTACAAATTTGTTTATAAGAGAACCTCCGCCTACATAGTTTTTACTATCCCATTTTTCATCTGGTTTAGTTCGCCTGGAAAAAACTTAATTTGTAATCATTTATAAATTTTTTCGATCACAGTTAATATAACATAGTCACGATAGCCGAGTGGTAGGGAGGTAGGAAAGACCCGAGTTCGATCCCCAGGTGGCAGGCTCGTACCTTTGGGTTTTTCAAAAACTTATGTACGAATTATATCGTTGGTTTGGACATAAAAGCAGCTGCTAGAACATAAATTAAAAACAGAATATACGTAAGTAGCAATTATTATTATTTTATTGTTTTTAATAAAAATTAATAAAATTTCTACGATACATGGATGAAATAGAAGATATACCACTAAAAATTTCCATAACTGAATAGCATATAATATAAGGCTGTGAACTCAAGACTTCTCTGGGTTCGCTTTAAATTGGGACTGACGAAGTTATTCCTTTTGGCTGTTATGCGCCAGTAGCTTCGTCGTCCAGGGCTGAGCTGGAGGAGTTTTGGGAGAATGAAAGAGAAGTTCTAGATTTGGTTAGGGGAAACGAAAGAATTGTTGTATGTGGTGATTTGAATGGATGGGTTGGTACCACTCGACCAGGGTAGGAGTCGGTGCTTGGAATGTTTGGTGATAAAAGGGCTAACGATGCTGGCAAGCGTATACTGGTTGTATGCAAGGGAAAGGGTCTTCTTATGACAAACACTATGTTTAGTAACAAGAAAATCCATATGTATACTAGAGAAAGGGTTAACGATGCTGGCAAGCTTATACTGGCTGTATGCAAGGAAAAGGGTCTTCTTGTGACAAACACTATGTTTAGTAACAAGAAAATCCATATGTATACTAGAGAAAGGGTTAACGATGCTGGCAAGCTTATACTGGCTGTATGCAAGGAAAAGGGTCTTCTTGTGACAAACACTATGTTTAGTAACAAGAAAATCCATATGTATACTAGAGAAAGGGTTAACGATGCTGGCAAGCTTATACTGACTGTATGCAAGGAAAGGGTCTTCTTGTGACAAACACTATGTTTAGTAACAAGAAAATCCATATGTATACTAGAGAAAGGGTTAACGATGCTGGCAAGCTTATACTGACTGTATGCAAGGAAAGGGTCTTCTTGTGACAAACACTATGTTTAGTAACAAGAAAATCCATATGTATACTAGAGAAAGGGTTAACGATGCTGGCAAGCTTATACTGACTGTATGCAAGGAAAGGGTCTTCTTGTGACAAACACTATGTTTAGTAACAAGAAAATCCATATGTATACTAGAGAAAGGGTTAACGATGCTGGCAAGCTTATACTGACTGTATGCAAGGAAAGGGTCTTCTTGTGACAAACACTATGTTTAGTAACAAGAAAATCCATATGTATACTAGAGAAAGGGTTAACGATGCTGGCAAGCTTATACTGGTTGTATGCAAGGAAAGGGTCTTCTTGTGACAAACACTATGTTTAGTAACAAGAAAATCCATATGTATACTAGAGAAAGGGTTAACGATGCTGGCAAGCTTATACTGGCTGTATGCAAGGAAAAGGGTCTTCTTGTGACAAACACTATGTTTAGTAACAAGAAAATCCATATGTATACTAGAGAAAGGGTTAACGATGCTGGCAAGCTTATACTGACTGTATGCAAGGAAAAGGGTCTTCTTGTGACAAACACTATGTTTAGTAACAAGTAAATCCATATATATACTAGAGAAAGGGTTAACGATGCTGGCAAGCTTATACTGACTGTACGCAAGGAAAAGGGTCTTCTTGTGACAAACACTATGTTTAGTAACAAGAAAATCCATATAAATACCAGGTCAGGGGTGCTGACTTGGGAACGGATCACTATCTAGTGATTACTAGATTTAGGGGTCTGTTCGCGGGTAGGCGCCACCGGACGGCGATACCAGAACCACAGTCGGTCGGTAGCATCCGAAGCTGGAAGCTTCAGGAAGCAGACACTAGGAAAAAATATCAAGCAAGGGTAGCCGAAAAGCTGGACATCATCGATGTCAGGGAAGATTGTGTGGACGAAATATGACAGAGCCTTAGGAATGGAATGGTTAGTGCAGCGAAAGACGTGTGTGGAACTGTCAAAAGAGGTAGTAGTAAAAAGGGTAGTAAAAAGTGATGCATGGTGGAATGACGAAGTGAAAGAAGCAGTAAATAAGAAGAAGAAAGCATGGTTAGACTACTTGGCCTCTAGTAATGATAAGGATATAAGAGAAAGATATAAGCTGCAGAAAGTTCACACGAAAGAATTGATTGAGGAAGTGCGTGAAAGATGTAGAATGGATGCGGACGAAAGGTTGTCGCACAACTTCAAGGAGAACTCCAAACTCTTCTGGAAAGAGGTTGGAAGGACCCGGAGTGGTAAGACAGCCTTAAAAATGAGCAAAGTGCTTTCGGGAACCAATGACGTCCTATCAGAAAAATCGGACGTCATGCAGCGATGGAGCGAATTTTATAGAGAAATGTATGCGTATGATGATCTTTGTGAGGGATCCGGGGGTGACGCCGTGACTGGTACACCAGACTTGGACCTCGATGACACTGAAGTCATCAGTATGAAAGAGATTGAATGTGCGATTCGAAGTTTGAAATTTGGTAAGGCTGCGGGACTAAACAGAGTTACTGCTGAAATGGTCAAGTATGGTGGGCCTCGCGTCTGGGACAGCTTTCATCTGCTGTGCAATTTGTGCTGGCGGACGGGGGCTGTCCCGGATGATTGGCGATCCGCAGTGATTGTGCCTTTATATAAAGGTAAAGGTTCATATTATGACTGCGGGTGCTATCGAGCGATCAGCTTGACCAGTTTAGCAAGTAAAGTTTACTCGAAAGTTTTGACACGTGGGATGCAAGAGAAATTGGAAAGATTTCTATGGGAGGCACAATGCGGATTTAGATCTGGAAAAGGATGCACGGATCAAATGTTTTCTCTCCGCATGATCACGGAGAAGATTCTGGCTGCTTACCAGAAGATTTTCTGTGCTTTTTTATAAGGACTTAGAAAGCATTTGATAAGGTTGTAAGGAAGAAAATGTGGAAACTGTTGCCGGGGTATGACGTGACTGTAAAGCCTGTGTGCGGGTAGGGCATGACCTGTCACCCATGTTTAGCGTTCAATCGGGTGTAAAACAGGGTTGTGTCATGTCCTCCTGGCTGTTCATATTGTATCTCAACGGTGCCCTCACGTTAGTCCAAAGGCAAGGCGTAGTGAAAAATCCACGCCTTGCGATACATAACGCAGTGCTGGTACCGACTTTGTTATATGGCAGCGAAACCTGAGTATACCAGAAGAAGCATAAAAGCAGGTTGAACGCAGTAGAGATGCCATCTCTTCATAAAATGTGCGGCGTTACCTTGGCCGACCGGAAGCAATACGAAGAGATTCGCAAAATGGTAGGTTTGAAAGATGACCTTATCACTAAAATGGATAAGGGCGTGCTTTGATGGTTTGGGCACGTTGAACGAATGAGCGAAGACCGAATGGTGAAGAAAATATATAGCGCGAAAGTTAATATTAAAAGGGGTCGAGGTAGGCCGAGACTAACTTTTGAAGACCATATGAGCAAATTGCTCGAAGAGGGGAGGGTCAAGAGTACTCGGATACCTCGACGTCCATGTGTGAAGAAAATGATGAATCTGAAAGAAGCGAAAGAGGTATGTAAGGATCGTGACACTTGGCGATCTGTTCTCTCTGGCCAACCTGTCAGGGACTGTGCGTGAAGATAAGTAAGTAAATAGCATTTCAAAAATCAACACTTCGTTAAATGCGGATTAAAATTAGTAACTCTTTAAAAAATCAACAAAACAAATATCATACAAAAATTAGAACTATGCGGCAGTTTCCAGAGTTTGTCTTTTAAGCTGCGCAGGAGTTTTAAAATAAATGTTGATCCTAAAAAACTTATCATTATAAAAGCTGCATGCACGGTGAATAATTCTACAGAAATTTTATTACCAGCTACTTATCATTGTACTACAGAGTCGTGAAGAATCTTGAATAAAAATATAATTGTTTTATATTATGAAGTTATCCATTTCATTACATGCAATTATATCCGCGACTGTACGAAGCCACTGCTGATAAGAGGGCCGGTTCTTAACTCGCTCAACGGTCAAGTCTAACCATTCAACGTGGGAATGCAGCTAACGTGCTTGGTACCATGCCACGAGAAGAAGGGCGGCCCTCGATTGTAAACATAACGTATGGAGTTTATATATTGATGAATATTAATTAATCGCTGTGTTTCTTAGTCGAAATTTGATATGACGTGAAAGATAGAAAAACGAAGATTCGATTGATCATTATTATATTACCTTTTTTTTATAGAAGAGGGAGGCAAACGAGCAGGTGGCACACGTGATGGTAAGTGACTACCGCCGCCCATGAACATCCGCAATACCGGAGGAATAGCGGATGCGTTGCCGGCCTTTGAGACAGGTATAGGCTCTTTTCTTGAAGGTCCCTAAGTCGTATCGGTCCGGAAAAACCGCTGACGGCAGCTCATTCCATAAAGTGCAAGTGCGTGCGAGAAAATTTCGCGAAAAACGCACTGTGGTGGATTGCCAAGCATCAAGGTGGTGTTGATGAAATATTTGGTTATGCCGTAAGGTGCGATGGTGAAATTCAGCGGCTGGGATTAATCCGAACAATTCCTCGGAGCTCTCCCCGTAGTAAATCTTATAGAAAATGCAAAGAGATGCAACATCTCTTCACAAAGCCAGGGGATCTAGCCGATCGGATAGAGTATGGTCGTCGACAATTCGACCCGCTCTTCTTTGGATACGGTCAAATGGAAGGAGCTGACACTGGGGTGCCCCCGCCCAGAGATGAGAACAGTACTCCATGTGCGGCCGAACCTGTGCCTTATAAAGTTGCAAGCGGTGGGCCGGCATGAAGTACTGTCGTGCTCTACTGAGCACGCCAAGCTTTATAGAGGCTAATTTGGCCTTTCCTTCGAAATGACCGCGATACTGAACGTTGCTCGATATGTCGACGCCGATCGATATTCCGATGCTGGCTGAGGCAAATACGGGAGTGCTCTCAAAACGAGGTGATACGACGAAGGGTTTCTTTTTTGCGGTAAACGCGCAAACTTGTGTCGTTTTAGGGTTGAACTGGATTAAATTTAGTCGAACCCAGTCCGAGATTTTGTCCAACAAAATCTCGTCTTCAGACACAAGTTTGTTCCGGTACTCGTCGACGTGTTCCCGAGAAATATTGGCACGGCCGGTATAGAGGGCATCACCAGTGCGGTCATCTGCATAGCAATGAATGCTACTAATTTGTAACAAATATGCAGAAGAAACAGGGTTGGCGATAGCACACAGCCTTGTGGGACACCAGCATATACAGACATGGAGTACGAGCATGCACCATCAACTACGACCTTGATGCTTCGGTCTGTGAGAAAACTAGTGACCCAATTGCAAAATTTCTCGGGAAGCCCAAATGACGGAAGCTTTGAAAGAAGCGCTTTGTGCCATACCCGATCAAAGGCTTTCGCAATGTCCAAACTAACTGCCAAGGCCTCCCCTTGCTCTCTACAGCCTCCGCCCATCGATAAGTGAGGTACACAAGAAGATCACCAGCCGAGCGACCCCGACGGAAGCCGTACTGGCGGTCACTGATCAACTGGTGCTCCTCTAAGTACCTCAAGAGCTGGCAGTTTATAATGGACTCCATTATTTTGGAGAACAAGGAAGTGATGGCGATCGGTCTGTAGTTACCTGGTTCTAAGCGGTCGCCTTTCTTAGGGATCGGGTGAACCAAAGCTGTCTTCCATGTCATCAGGACGACGCCTTCAGAGTAGAAGTACCGAAAAAGACGCGTTAGAACCGGTGCCAACTCTGGAGCACACATCCTCAGCACAATTGGCGGGACACCATCGGGCCCACTCGACTTCTGGATGTCCAGGGAGAGGAGTGCTTTTCGCACTGAGCAATTGTTGGCAAAATTAATGTCTAGTTGAATTAAAATTAAAAGGCACCATAACCACCCAGACCCAAGTAAATATAGAGAACCGAAGACCGTCAATCGAACCCGGACTCTCAGAGCTGACGACACCATGAAAACCGGTGTGTGCGCCACAAGTCCACGGAGGTTTTCGATAAGATAGATAAATGGTAAAGGTCCGGTGTATTTATAAGCTTGCTAGTAGTGAATTCGGGCTTATTTATGTCAGAGGTATCGCAGATTTAATGCTCGTTAAAAGGAGCACTCGGCTGCCTACAGGAACCGCCGCTACCATACGGTTAAGTGTGGTGTCTACACCAATGATAATACCTTGAATTGAGGTTAGTGTCGCTTTAAATTCGATACCACAAAGTATCGCCTGTTGTGTCTATTAATTAAATAACATTAATATTTAATAATTGTATAAAATATTTAATAATTGAAGTCACGATAGCCGAGTTGTTGGGTGGTCGGAATTTTGAGTCGAGAGACCCGAGTTCGATTCCCAGGTGGCAGTACCAATGAGTTTTTTCAAAAACTTATGTACGAATTTCATCGTTGGCTTGGACATAAAGGCGGCGACGGTCTCACCACCTGTCACGTTGTCCCGAAAATATCTTCGGTGGAAGGTGGGTCAAAGGGACTTAATTGTCTAGACTTGACCTCTGTCTACCCCTGTATTGCGTGAAGATATTATTATTATTATAAATATTTAATAACGAACCCGTCTGAAGCAATTCATTACAATCAGGCGACTCGAACTCCAGGATGTAGGCCCGCCCCATTAAAGTTTTTCGAATCTTATACTTTGACAGGCTTACCATATGTCACTTTGTCAAAAAAATGCCTTCGGTGAATGAAGATTTTTAGGACTAAAAAATAAACTTGTTTACTCCTATATGAAATGCGTTAGTTAAAACAAAGCAGGATGTGGTTCACTGGAACAGTCCTATTTAACCATTTTAGTGAACCACACTAGACACAAGCATTGCACTCTACTCGAAGTCTACTTCTAGCTTACTTTAGCACAGCTATCATCCATGGGAATTCACCGAAGTCCGCCTCATTGATCTTTAAATTTCTCAGTATGCTAATGCCCGGGTTCGACAAACCGCATCTAGTTTGTGTATCTGTTCCCTGTGCAGAATCCATTGTGGTCTTATCGTTTACTACAGCCGTTACGTCCTTGGGTTTCGGCTCTAGCACTTTATTGGTCCGACAGCACACTACGAGGAAGTTTTTACATTGTGATCCTTCTCTGAAATAAATAGTTGACATTAATTACTCGGCGGCCAGCAAAATACAACTGCAGGACGTAGATGTCTCACAGAAGAGGGTTGGCAAAGCGTCACGCTTCTTTAGCAGTTTTTTTATATTGGTATCTTATATACCGGCTAAATGTTAATCCAGCCATCTGTCAGAAGCCGTTGCAATTTTAAAGGCGTTTCCTTGAGTCGAATCTTACTACATAAATTTTACTAGATTAAATATACGTCTATATGTAATGTCTAGATTAAATATAGGTCCCGAAAATATCTTCGGTGGAAGGTGGATCGAAGGGACTTAATTGTCTAGACTACTGTCCTCTGTCTACTATTGTATTGGGAATTGTGCGAAGATATTTATTATATTTATTTATTTCTTATTATTTAAATATACATCTAAATAGAATGTTGTGCACACGAACACGTGGCAATATTGCACCTTACGGTTGGATTATAACATAATCTATACAATTAGTAACTTCTGACGTATAGTGGAAGGCAAACCAAGCATGAAAAAATTTGTATTAAAGGATCAGTCGCTGAAGTGGGTCGGCCACATATCTCGTCGAACTGAGACGTCTTGCAAAATGTTGTTTGAAATCAATATTAATGACAGAAACTCCTGAGAATAAAGCGATCGCTCGAAGCTATTTCTACAAAAAATATGTCATATTATTGCATCATCTAAAAAAAGATTGACCCAAAAAGAGGATACCTACGGAATTTCCCTCGCCTATTTTTTCTCCATTAGAGGAACCTTATTACGAAACGATGGTAGATTAAGAATGACTATGAGAAACAATTGTATGGCCGTTCTTAGTGAAAAACGTAGGTCACGTTCAGCAATGGACTCTTGAGATGCTGTAAAGAATAAGAAGATTACAAATGGCGAAATACTCGATTGGTTTGAAAAGTTTTTAGAACGGACCAGTTTAAACATTGTAAATATAAATATCAGCGCTGCGCGATACATGTCAGAGAAAGCTAAGAAGAGAGTGATCAACCAGCTGATGCAAGCATTACACGAATGAAAATTATAACTCGATGAATGCAAAAGGTTTCTCTAATCCATGCAAAAGGAAATCTAACTTGTTGGAAATAGAATTTTAAAAACAATAGGAATTACTTTCGAGGTTTCTAGGGGTGCTAATTATTACATTAAAGTACTAAAATAGTTTTAACTCGTTTTCGAGATTTTTCGAAAACATTTTTTTAAAATAATTCCATTTCCGTCTTACCGAACTAAAAATTGATAATCTACCTTATTTACCCCAAATCTGAGTAATATTCATTGTGATATCTTATTTAATCTCTTTCACACAGTGTATCTGTAAGTGAAATACACTACTACTACACAAATGAAAAGCGAGTAAAAGACACAAACTCATGTACATACACCTAAAAATATGAAACCTGGCAACTTTTTTCAATGACGCTTGTAGCGAGGGTCTAGACATATAACGAAGACTAAAACATATACCAACCTGATATCTATAATGCTGTAGCCATCATCTATAACTTTCTCCTCTTTTAGGTCGCATTGGTAGTACGTGACGCAGATGCCTCTCTCGCCGTTTCGTGTTGTACATGGAACAACTACAGAATAAAAAATCTTTAATGTTTATAAAAAAAAGTCACGATAGCCGAGTGATCCGGTGGTTGGAATTTCGAGTCGAGAGACCCGAGTTCGATCCGTGGCAGGGTCGTACCAATGAGTTTTTCAAAAACTTATGTACGAATTATATCGTTGGCTTGGACATAAAGGCGGCGACGGGCTCACCAACTGTCACGTTGTCCCGAAAATATCTTCGCTGAAAGGTGGGCCAAAGGGACTTAATTGTCTAGACTAGACCTCTGTCTACCCCTGTATTGGGAATGGCGTGAGATTTTTTTTAATATTTATATATGTTGTTAGAAAGTCAGCATTAGAGAGTCATAAACAAAGAAAGAACATTTTAAGTAAACGTAAAGTCCTACCTAATATTATGATCATATTATTTTAATATACAATAAAAATTAACGTTGGGAAGATCCTAATGAAAAATCGATTATAATTAAAGTCGTCTTTCATGAAAAATATATTTAATGATTTATTTATATATTGATTGAAGGGCAACAATTATAGTACGTTGATATTAACAAATCAATATCCATATTATATGCAAAATTACATATAATATGGATAAACGTGACCGAGAAACGTGTTCCGAAATATAAATTAAAAAAATATCCTTCATGGTTTATAAATAGTTTAATAAATAAGTTATCTAAAAAAGAGAAATTCAAATTAATTCATTAAAGTGACCAAATTCCGTATTAACAATGATTGGGAGTAAAGAAATCTGTATCTATTCAATTCAATTCTTTATTTGCCAAAATATGTGATATCGAGATCTTGCTATAAATACAATGCCAAAGGTTCAATCATTAATCATTTCTGATATGCAAATACGTCATTACATTCAGTATTTATTTACAAACTATTTTGGGAATATAATTAAAATACTTCAAATAAAATAATTCAAAACTATTAGTTAGTTTAGTCTAAAATTATTATTAATAATAATTATTATTAGTTAAAAAAAGCCCCTTGTACTCTGAATAAAACTTATACATGATTTATCGACTAAATAACATTACCGTATTTTCTGAGATTTGTTTTATAGCTTTACGTATATTTATAGTAGTAAAATATACATCTCTATCGTGTTTGATGTTCTACTAAAGTAATACGTGTGATAAAAAGGTTAAATTCTTCGCTGTTATTTCGTTTTTTTTCTATCAAATTGATGGAGATTATTTTGTTCGTGATCTTTCTTCTCTTCTACGTTCTAGCTAGTCTACTTAGACAATGTTGTCAATGCCTCCAACTGTGTCTAACGGAGGTTGTCTCGGTATCCTGATTCATCCATTCACTATAGCCGCGAGGTTTGGTGATCGGAATTCGTGTTAGAAGACTCGATTTCGATACCTAGGTGGCAGGCACGTACCATTCGCTATTTTCAGAAACTTATGTACGATTTATATCGTCGGCTTGAACATAAAGATGGCGACGAGCTCACCACCTATCACGTTGTCACCATAATGTGTTCGGTGGAAGGTGAGTCGAAAGCACTTAATTTTCTAGACCTATAGGAACACTGGGTTAGAGTATCGTGGATCCAGCTATTCACGATATTTATTTATTTGTTTATCCATTTAACCCAATTATGTCACAGTGTGTTCTGTATATTTTACTAAATACTTTATTTTATTTAGTTGCATTATCAATAAAAGGAATGATAGTTTTTCAAAAATGTTTTGAATCTTTGATATATAAAAAAAAACATC
Source organism: Sericinus montela (assembly GCA_029286605.1). Lineage (NCBI taxonomy): Eukaryota > Metazoa > Arthropoda > Insecta > Lepidoptera > Papilionidae > Sericinus > Sericinus montela. The sequence continues at coordinate 731,795 of JAGSMR010000118.1, read as the reverse complement.
TGTATGTGGAATATAGTTTTGTCTATCAAACCAACCCAGTTTAATACGTTACTGACGTAGTGCACATGTTTGATGTAATGTTTGAGTTAATGCAGCGTACATTGGCTTTAGTAGAGCATATGACAAGTATGACTAAACTTACATTTGTACAAAAACGTTTCCACAAAGATTAGTTCAGTTCAGAGAATAGTCACGGTAGCCGAGTGCTTGGTTGATCGGAATTCGAGTCAAGAGGACCGATATTGATCCCCAGGTGGTAGGCTGATACCAATATGTTTCTTTTTAAATTCATGTACGATTTATATAGTTGGTTTAAACATAAAGACGTCCACAGGATTTGATTACTCATCGTTGACTAAATTAGCAAGGCTTCTGGCTATGTTGGTTGATTTTTTTGGTTGTCGGTTGTTTTTGAAAATAAAAAAAGTTTATAGAACCTTAAAAGTAATACTTTAATTACCTTCAGGTGGCTTGACTTCTTTCCCAGGAGTATCTCTCCCTACTGAAAAATAAAATAAAATAAATTAGCATTCTTCTAGTAAGTCACGATAGCCAAGTGATTGCGTGGTCAGAATTTAAATCAAGAGACTTGAGTTTGATTTCCAAGTAGCTCAACCATTATAGCAATGGTTTTTTTCAAAAACTTATCTACGAATTATATCGTTGGCTTGGACATGAAAATGGCGACGGGCTAACCATCTGTCACGATGTCCCTAAAATATCTTCGGTGAAAGATGGGTCGAAACGAATTTACGTATGTATGTATGTATGTATGTATGTATGTGTTTGTGTATATATAGCATTCATCTAGACAGACACACATAAATAAACATAGAAAGGTGTGAAGGACTATGCAATTTTCCTGGGAGTCACAATATAAGGAGCCTGTGCCGTCTCAGTATCCAACCCTTCGTATATTCAGGTCATCCTCAAGGTCTTCTGGATTCGAAAAAAGGGTTAACATCAACCAACGTTACACCTAGTTAATTGGTTACTCTGAATTGTAGAGGCTATTGAAGTCGCTTGATTTAAATAAATCAGCTGGCCCTGATCTACCGGCGTCATTTCTAACAAAATGTGCTGCAACTTTATCTAAACCTGTAACTTTTATTTCTAGAAGACCTATTAACGAGTGTTTAATGTCAGCAAGATGGAAATCCACATTTATATCTCCCATACATAAAAAGGATCCACAAAACATAATTGAGACTTATAGACCAATTTCAAAATTATCCCTTATTACCAAGGTTTTTGAAAGAATTGTTAACAACCAATTGTACCCGGCGATCAAACATACTATCATTCCCTAACAGCATGGTTTTTTCTGAAAAAATCTCTCAGGGCCATACAGACTGCGCAGACTTATTAAAAAAGTACTTATCTCAGCGTCTACTCGTTCACTACGTTGTAACAATCCCTTACACAAACTGTAGACGCAATTCATTCTTTATAAGAACTTCTAATTCATTTAACAGACTATCGAGAAAGTATGATAAGGTGGAACTTTTCTATACCAACAGTTCTGCCATTTGTAAATTTATCACTTCTAATTTTAGCAATAGTCAACATTTAAATAATAATCAATTATTTTAGTAAATTAGCTTGAATGGTCAGCAACGTGTTATTTGTTATTTATGTATCACTAACTAACTTCAATGTCTATCTATATGTGAAAACTTTCTATTGGCTTCAATTGTAATTTACGTGTATGTTATATTTTGTTAAGATTAGCTGTTAGTTTCCAATCATAAATAAAATATATATTATAATTTTGCCGCAAGAGTTACGGGCGATGAAAACCTTTCTTCCCGAGGGTGTCAAAGGAAGAGACTAAGCGAAATATATTGAAAGTCACGAGCACTAGCTGTTAAGTTGTGAGGAGTTTCGTACTGTGATCGCTAATGCGCTAGGCTACAAAACCGTAAAGTATAATATTGAAATATAATATTAAAAAAAGTCACGATAACCGAGTGGAGGGTGGTCGGAATTTCGAGTCAAGAGACCTGAGTTCGATCCCCAGGTGGCAGGCTGTACCAATGGGTTTTAAAAAAAACTTATGTATGAATTATATAGTTGTCACATTTTCCCGAAAATATCTTCGGTGGAAGGTGGGTCAAAGGGTCTTAATTGTCTAGACTAGACCTCTGTCTACCCCTGCATTGGGAATTGCGTGGATGTATTTATTTATTTATTTTTTTATTTGAAGATATTATATTACCATCAGTTTCATCTAGGTTTGGATCTAAATTGAGGGAATCATTGTCTTCATTTTTCGCCACGTTCTGCAGCAATGCCGCGACATTCGCGTCATCAGCGCTCTGACACATAGCCAGCGCCGCCAGGAGCGGCAAGGCGATGACTCCTAAGGCTGTATACCTGTAAATGTATAGCAGTGAATTTATATGAATAGTAACACCGTAGAGCATTACTATAAGTGAACGTTTGGGGTTGACTTAAAATTGTAAAATTATGATTATGTATACAATACTTCCTTCTCACTACTCCTTTTGCTATTCCTGGTAACATGGAACGGTGGCCGATTTAACATGTGGGATGGTTAGACTTAAGCGTCGAGCGAGAGAAGAACCAGCCCTTTTGTCAACAGCGCCAGAAGACCAGTCGCGGATATAATTCCTTTAGAAACTGCATCGCGCGCGGAATGTAATATTTATATTAGTATTTATATTTATATTAATGTAAAATTGAAGGGTCACGATAGCCGAGTGGGTTGGGTGGTCGGAATTTCGAGTCAAGGGACCCGAGTTCGATCCTCAGATGGCAGGCTCGTACTAATGGGTTTTTTCCAAAACTTATATACGAATTTATTGTTGAAGGGGGATGTGTGGGCCTCCGGTTACCTACACTCACTAGACGAAACGCAGAAGTTTGTTAGACTTCTATTTCATGCCAGTATTCTGTGAAGTCGTGGTACTTCCCCGGTCGAGCCGGGGTGCTGATGCGTGGCTCTACCACCGTAGAGCCACTCTTTTGGCAACATCTTCTGCTATTCTATGCTATTTGGTTCACATCTTCTCCTATTTCATGAATTATTAGTTTTACTGTATGTGAGACGCTTAAAATTGGTTAGAATTGTACACACACGCACGCAACACGCACGCACCCATGCACGCACGTGGGCATGTTAAACTTTACTTGCCTACTAATAAATATTGCATTATGTAAAAAATTACACAATTACAAGCAACTTCGATACACAAAGTAATAGTAGTCAATTATTTTTGTTTTCAATTATACTCAAATTGTTCTCTTTAAGATTACAATGCACTTATAGGGATCGATATAAGGAGAGAAGTGAAACTATCGGAGGATGATACAGAGCTTCTCGTTTATTGTAAATAACCCACGATTATATGTGAATAATATAGACTTAAATATAACATAGACATACTACCACTACACCTTCCCTCTTCGAGAAAAGAAAAATATATTAATATACAGAATATATTTTCCTTTGAATATTGAAATAACTAGAATATAATGTCTAATAGTATGTATACAAAATATAACATCTATTTTTTCATAGCTACAGATAATAAAATTAAAGTTGCATTATATGTTTATACTTAGCGATATTATTAGGTACAATTCCAGTGTTGCAATTTCTTCGGTGTATTACAAATATCTTTTCGATACCTTACTATGTTGGTACATAAAGCTTTGTACGATTTTTGTCCTCTTTACCCTTATTAACAATTTTCACATTAGGATCCAAATCCTCCAGTACTTAAGTTTGGTCCTTGATAAATTGGATCCATTTTATTTTCAGACGGATTCCTTATTACTATATAATCACCTGTTTTATAATACATCTATAAATATAATATAGTAATATAATAATATTAAAATAAAATTATCTACGAAGGCACGCGCTACACTTATCGTTTCTTTGTTTTGTAACGGATACGCCTCGGTGAATTTGGTAAGATCACATTGCAGTGTAAGTATGTAACTGTAGTTATGGACATCCCTGGGAAGTGGTCCCATTATGTCTTTATCAAATGCTGACATAGCCGTACTAGTTACTACCATGGGCTGTTTAGTACCTATCGATTGTTTTTGTTTTTGACATTGTTCATAATTAGAAACGTATTCTATTATGTCTTTATGCATGCTAGGCCAAAAATAGTATTTTTTTATATTATTCTCCATTCTCCTGATGCCTGCATGGCCACTTGCGGGCAACAGGTGAAAATCGTTTAATATGACCCTTCTATTGTCAACGTTATTAATTCAACGTTATTATTAACAATGCATATACGTGGGCCAGGCTCTTTCCTTCCCTATCATGATATCTTTTTATTTCCTCTATAAGACCCGCAATAAAATCTTTATTATTTTCATTTCTCAATATGCATACGTCATTAATACGTATTGCCTTACACAAAGTTAACAAATCCCTCACCAATTCGTATCGCGATATTGACGATCGGGATGTTGTATCTAAGTATATTGTAGATTTAGTTAGTGCATACAGCAAGTGCTTATATTTTTGTAAAAATATTCCACTTTTATCATTTTATTTAACTCCCTATTATTAATTAGCGATAGTTCAGTAATGATAATGATTCGTTTTTTTAATTATTTCCTCAACTCTGGGTTTACCCAGCATTGAGTTTTTATATAGACTACGGGTGCAGGCAATTATAAATATGAATAAAATTAATTAGAGATAAAGTAGAAAGAATTATTTAAAATTAACCTTATATTGAAAGAATTAGTACAGTTTACCAAAATAGTTATGATCTTATAACCAAAATCAAAAATGTTTGTGTTCTTAATAACTCCATTTTAGTTTCATTTGATATAAAAAAATCTTTTCCCAAGTATACTGTAAGCTTGCAATAAATGAAATATTAGTAGAGTCCTCAATAGAACCCCAAAAAATTATTGATATTAATCATGCCATTTCGGTGTGTCTAGAACAAAATTATTTTATTTTTAATAACATTTTCTATAAACAAGGGTAGCCCCTTATCTCCAATTTGTGCCGATATGTTTATGTATATATTTAACAGAACCATTTTCAATGACAAAAGGTTTAAATATAGTATTTGCTATTGGTACAGATATGTCGATGATGTCCTTTGTTTGTGGAAAGGGTCGGTTGATAAGCTTAGTAATTTTCTAACTTACATTAATTCTATTTACAAAACCATAAAATTTACCTTAGAAATAGGTCAAGATAAGATTAATGTCAAAGGGTCTTAATTGTCTAGACTAGATCTCTGTCTACCCCTGTATTGGGAATTGCGTGAAGATATTTATATTTATTTATTTATTATTATTTATTTATTCACATTTTAATTTAGTATTTTACTCGAATTTATACTTACTTACTTACTTATCTTCACTCACAATCCCTGACGGGGTAGCCAGAGAGAACAGATCGCCAAGTGGCACGATCCCTACATACCTCTTTCGCTTCTTTCAGATTCATCATCTTCTTCATACATGCACGTCGTGGTATCCGAGTACTCTTGACCCTCCCCTTTTCGAGCAATTTGGTCACATGGTCTTCGAAAGTTAGTCTCGGTCTACCTCGTCACCTTTTAATGTTAACTTTCGCCCTATATATTTTCTTCACCATTCGGTCTTCACTCATTCGCTCAACGTGCCCAAACCATCGAAGCACGCCCTTATCAATTTTGGTGACAAGATCATCTTTAAAAAATATAATATCTTCACGCACTTCCCAATACAGGGGTAGACAGAGGTCGAGTCTAGGGAATTAAGTCCCTTCGACCCACCTTCCACCGAAGATATTTTCGGGACAACGTGACAGGTGGTGAGCCGGCCGCCGTCTTTATGTCCAAGCCAACGATATTCGTACATAAGTTTTTGAAAAACCCATTGGTACGAGCCTACCAACTGGGGATCGATCTCGGGTCTATTGACTCGAAATTTCGACCACTTTCCGTGACTTTTTAATCATCTTTCTTTCATCTTTTAGTCATCTTTCAAACCTGCCATATTGCGAACCTTTTCGTTTCGCTTTCGGTCGGTCATGCTAAGGCCGCACATTTTACGAAGAGATCGCATCTGCCAGAAGAAGCATAAAAGCAGGTTGAATGCAGTGATTCAACCTGCTTTTATGCTTCTTCTGGCATACCCAGGTTTCGCTGCCATATAACAAAGTCGGTACCAACACTAGGTTATGTATTGCAAGGCGTGTACTTTTCACTACGCCTTGCTTTTTGACTAACGCAGTCAGGGCACCATTGACTTTGTTCCCCGCAGCGACACGCCAGTCCACATCTAAATCATATCTTTCATCCCGGCTAAACGCACTCCCCAAGTATACATTTTCATTCACCTGTTCAAGTCATTCCTGATTTACCCATATTTCGCACTTCGCTCTTTCTTCGTCCCCTTTCAACTACCAGAACCTTAGTTTTATTAGCATTCAAACGAAGACCTTTAATTTCACATTATTCTTTCATACACGTGACTAATGCCTGCACTTCTGCCTCTGATGGTGCAATAAGCACTGCATCATCAGCATACAGCAGACAATTTACTTTAATATCACTCAGTTTCACACCCAAACAGCTATCTTTCAGTTTCTGTAAACAGCTGTCGAGATTCATTATGAACAGCCAGGAAGACATGACACAGTCCTGTTTTACGCCCGTTTGGACGCTAAACATAGGTGACAGGTCATGCCCTACCCGCACACAGGCTTTGCAGTCACAATAAATTGCTGACTGCACAGCCCTTAGCAATCGACCATCCACACCATACCCCGGCAACAGTTCCCACATTTTCTTCCTTACAACCTTATCAAATGCTTTCTCAAGATCCACAAAAGCACAGAAAATCTTCTGGTTAGCAGCCAGAAGCTTCTCCGTGATCATGCGGAGAGAAAAAATTTGATCCGTGCATCCTCTTCCAGGTCTAATTTGTTGTCATTATAATAATGAAATTGTATTAAAAAGTACAATAAAAAAAGTGTGGTGTCGTGGGCCACCGGATAGGAACGAAGTTCCATATTATAAAAATATTTATTTTAAGTTCTAATCAAGGTATAAAGAAAATATAATGATTTTTGTATTGATAAAAATAAAAAAAACTATTTTACAAAGTTATCAACTTTATTTTATTTTACAATGATTTATAAAACATATTTAATAATAATAACCGTCATCACAAAGACTATACATTAAACACTGTATAGCGTATGCATAGCATATCATACAGACTATATATAAATAATAAAAATCTTAAGTCATTGACGTTTTTTCCCGGTTAGGATACCCCTCCGCAGCGTCCTATAAGGAACTTCGTTCCAATAAAATAAATATACACACATAAATACAACAAAGTCATAAATTGATATATACATTAGGCACATATTGTACAAGGGGAGAAGTCAGAAGCAATATAAAATACAGGCCAATTGAAGTTGAAAGGTGATATGAGGATATGTATTTCAGAGATATCAGAAAAGTGTGTCTCAGAAAAGTGTAAAAAAATCTTTAACATCAAATTAATTGTAGTAATACTTAAATTAAAATCATTAACTTCATTTTTTTCGCTTTTACATGCCTTTGTGAACAAAATATGTCGTTACAAAGATTATTTATTCTTCATAAATATACGAGTAGGTTCATGCTCAGTGCAATATATTTGATAAATTAATTGACCGCTTCACGTCACATTTATTATTTGTTAATTTACAGTAAACATTAATATGTCAGTGGTGCAAACTCATATAACATAAGAGACAAATTTGCGCATCCAAAATTTGCCAAATTTATTTTTAGATGTATTAAAAATTAGAGATGTGGTGTTCATTATCTCTTTTTATCAATTTCTACTCATAGAGTATCTAAAGTAAGTTGATGTAAACACGTAATTTGTGAAGTGAAGGAGCATGACTAAGGGCGTAAAGTTGACGCAGAACACAGTTATATATATGAGGATATTCTTCGATGGTTTGGGCACATTGAGCGAATGAGTGAAGACCGAATGGTGAAGAAAATATATAGCACGAAAGTTAATATTAAAAGGTGTCGAGGTAGACCGAGACAAACTTTCGAAGACCATGTGAGCAAATCGCTCGAAGAGGGGAGGGTCAAGAGTACTCGGATACCTAGACGTGCATGTTTGAAGAAGATGATGAATCTGAAAGAAGTATGAAGGTATCGTGATACTTGGCGATCTGTTCTCTCTGGCTACCCTGTCAGGGATTGTGCGTGTAGATAAGTAAGTAAGTAAGTAAGTATACTTGATTAAACTCCTATCGAAATAATAAAAAAACATAGCAACGCTCTAGAAATTACAGAGTTTGAGCAAGGCAAATGTTTTAAAATAAATAATAAAAGATTTATTTTGTTAATATAACAAGTTATCTTTTGATAAAATATCATTTTAAACATAAAAAAAAACTTACATGATAGTACATTTAACATGCTTACCTCATTTCAGATTGACTTGTGATCACAGATAATTAAAGTAATATTTATGTATAAGAAACACCCGAAACCGACGCCGTCTCACGTCGGTGGAGATTTCGACACTGACTAATACAGGAAAACGATACTACTAATAAAATCACAGCGTATTTACCACTAGAAATTTTAATATCAATCAAACTTGAGTATCGTGATTGCGCTCTACAATTGTGGAGCTTCAGATAACCGGAGATTGTGGGGGTTATTCCAAAAACACTAAACCTTCCATCGGCTTTTATTATTTACAAGACTTTTTGCCACCTCGCCTTGAAAGTATTTAGTCCGTTTGAAAAAAAAAATATCTTAAGTATGCGTCTGCTGTTGCTTTGACCTTGTCATTTGGCGATTTGACCTCTTGAAAATATTTGACCTCCAAAGTGCTTCTTTTAGATTAAGGATCAGAGCCTGTTGGTGCCAGGTTAGGTGAATAAGGTGGACGCGGTAACAGTTTAAAGCCACTGTTGTGGCTTGTGCCACACAAGAGTTATCTTAAAAGCAACCTGAGACACAAGGGAAAAACTTGATTTGTATCATGGAACGTCTTGGTAAAGAAATTAAATACCCCAATAGGAATATCATCTTTTTATTTCCAATATTTTTTTTGCTTAGACTAATAAATATAAAAATATCTTCACGACGCAATTCCCAATACAGGGGTAGAAAGGTCTAGTCTAGAAAGTCCCTTCGACCCATCTTCCACCGAAGATATTTTCGAGACAAACGTGGCAGGTGGTGAGCCCGTCGCCGTCTTTATGTCCAAGCCAACGATAAATTCGTGCATATTTTTTAAAAAAACCCATTGGTACGAGCCTGCCACCTGGGAATCAAACTCGGGTCTCTTGACTCGAAATTCCGACCACCCAACCACTCGGCTATCGTAACTTGCCGTGTTTGGTTCTCAAGATCAATAATATTCAATGAGGTAATATTATTAGGTTAATTTCTTTCCATTTTCTTTGGTTAACATTATGCGGTTGTGTGGTAATAGTGTAATAATATACCATCATCCTTTTACCATTGATGCCGTAAGAAGTGACACAAAGAAAAATCTTGAATACACCTTGCCTGTCGACTACATTGTAATGACCTGATTTCATGGAATTTGTATGTGTTGAAGTATAATCAAAATGGTTTATATTTTAATATAGATTTATAGAATGGCGCTGCAAACAGGTTCCATGGCAGGGCAGTCCCCGGGCCCGCTTTTAATATAATGAATAAATAGCAACAGTCCTATCAAAACTTCTTTGTAGATGTTCAATGTTTGGTGGTATTCTAGTAGTTAAGTATTGGTTATAGGAAGATTCTACTCGAAATAAGCCAACATATAACTGCTCTTTAGAAAAGCACTCTTAACCTCAGTCTTTAAGTCTTTGCCCACCGCTAGGAAGGTTTGCTGGTTATACTTGTTTATTTTGAGAGCAAATGACATTTAGCGGAAACTGCAAACGTTTCGATGATGTAAGAAAATTCTGGGAACGTTCGAACGGCGTATTGGGAATACGCGGTATCCAACCATATATAGCTAATTATGGGGTATTGTCTGGCAGTAGACTCTCTAAGAATCGGTAAGTAAGGTTTAATTTTGAAGCAAGTTTTTCTTTATTTATACGCTTATATGGGGTTCAATGAAAATCACAATCAATAAGATGAAGAAATAATAATCAATAAGAGACTATACATTTGTTCCATTTGCCGTGGAGACGATGCAATTTTTAAAGGAATTGTATCCGCGACTGGTCGTAGCCGCTGGTGACAAGAGGGCTTGTTCTTTTCTCGCTCAGCGGTTAAATCTAGCCATTCAGTGAAAATGCAGCTTGCATTATAGTTACCATGTCACGAGGAGTAAAGCTCTAAGATTATTGTAGTTTTTAGTTATTATGTATTGTAAATGTAAATATAATTTTATTTGTGTAAATATAGTATGTAATAGTTTTTTATTTAAATATTTTTTAATTAAAAAAGATAAAGTTGCAACTCAAGACACAGCAAACCAGAAGGATTCAAAAAATTCAGCCCATGATGTCAATTGACTCGACGACGATTGACTAGATTTAAATAAATACATAGATATAGACAACATCACATACATTCCTCTGATCCTAAGGTAAATTGCTAAAGCACATGTGTTGTGGAATCAATAACATTAAAGGTACCAGAGTTGAATGTATTATAAATGAGGACTGAAAAAAATGTATTCTAAATAAATGCTAAAACACAAAAATAACTTTGAAGTCCCTACATAAGCAAAGTTTGTAATATTTTTAGTTATGTAATTATAATATTACTTTTTTCTTTAAAATAGTGGTACTGATATACCAATTAAATAATTATAATACTCAAAAAGTCACTATAGCCGAGTTGTTGGGTGGTCGGAATTTCGAGTCGAGAGACCCGAGTTCGATCCCCAGGTGGCAGTACCAATGATTTTTTCAAAAAATTATGTACGAATTTCATCGTTGGCTTGGACATAAAAAAAAAAAATAACTTCGGGCAATTCCCAATACAGGGGTAGACAGAGGTCAAATCTAGACAATTAAGTCCCTTTGACCCACCTTCCATCGAAGATATTTTCGAGACAAACGTGGTGAGCCCGTCGCCGTCTGTCCAAGCGTTATGTCCAAGCCGACGATAAATTCGTGCATATTTTTTTAAAAAACCCATTGGTATGAGCCTGCCACCTGGGAATCAAACTCGGGTCTCTTGACTCGAAATTCCGACCACCCAACCACTCGGCTATCGTAACTTGCCGTGTTTGGTTCTCAAGATCAATAATATTCAATGAGGTAATATTATTAGGTTAATTTCTTTCCATTTTCTTTGGTTAACATTATGCGGTTGTGTGGTAATAGTGTAATAATATACCATCATCCTTTTACCATTGATGCCGTAAGAAGTGACACAAAGAAAAATCTTGAATACACCTTTGCCTGTCGACTACATTGTAATGACCCGATTTCATGGAATTTGTATGTGTTGAAGTATAATCAAAAATGGTTTATATTTTAATATAGATTTATAGAATGGCGCTGCAAACAGGTTCCATGGCAGGGCAGTCCCCCGGGCCCGCTTTTAATATAATGAATAAATAGCAACAGTCCTATCAAAACTTCTTTGTAGATGTTCAATGTTTGGTGGTATTCTAGTAGTTAAGTATTGGTTATAGGAAGATTCTACTCGAAATAAGCCAACATATAACTGCTCTTTAGAAAAGCACTCTTAACCTCAGTCTTTTAAGTCTTTGCCCACCGCTAGGAAGGTTTGCCGGTTATACTTGTTTATTTTGAGAGCAAATGACATTTAGCGGAAACTGCAAACGTTTCGATGATGTAAGAAAATTCTGGAACGTTCGAACGGCGTATTGGGAATACGCGGTATCCAACCATATATAGCTAATTATGGGGTATTGTCTGGCAGCAGACTCTCTAAGAATCGGTAAGTAAGGTTTAATTTTGAAGCAAGTTTTTCTTTATTTATACGCTTATATGGGGTACAATGAAAATCACAATCAATAAGATGAAGAAATAATAATCAATAAGAGACTATACATTTGTTCCATTTGCCGTGGAGACGATGCAATTTTTAAAGGAATTGTATCCGCGACTGGTCGTAGCCGCTGGTGACAAGAGGGCTTGTTCTTTTCTCGCTCAGCGGTTAAATCTAGCCATTCAGTGAAAATGCAGCCTGCATTATAGTTACCATGTCACGAGGAGTAAAGCTCTAAGATTATTGTATTTTTTAGTTATTATGTATTGTAAATGTAAATATAATTTTATTTGTGTAAGTATAGTATGTAATAGTTTTTTATTTAAATATTTTTTAATTAAAAAAGATAAAGTTGCAACTCAAGACACAGCAAACCAGAAGGATTCAAAAAATTCAGCCCATGATGTCAATTGACTCGACGACGATTGACCAGATTTAAATAAATACATAGATATAGACAACATCACATACATTCCTCTGATCCTAAGGTAAATTGCTAAAGCACATGTGTTGTGGAATCAATAACATTAAAGGTTGAATGTATTATAAATGAGGACTGAAAAAATGTATTCTAAATAAATGCTAAAACACAAAAATAACTTTGAAGTCCCTACATAAGCAAAGTTTGTAATATTTTTAGTTATGTAATTATAATATTACTTTTTTCTTTAAAATAGTGGTACTGATATACCAATTAAATAATTATAATACTCAAAAAGTCACTATAGCCGAGTTGTTGGGTGGTCGGAATTTCGAGTCGAGAGACCCGAGTTCGATCCCCAGGTGGCAGTACCAATGATTTTTTCAAAAAATTATGTACGAATTTCATCGTTGGCTTGGACATAAAGACGGCGACGGGCTCACCACCTGACACGTTGTCCCAAAAATATCTTCGGTGGAAGGTGGGTCAAAGGGACTTAATTGTATAGACTTGACCTCTGTCTACCCCTGTATTGGGAATTGCGTGAAGATATTTTTTTTATAATACTTAAAAACATAAAAAAAAATAATTCCTAAAAAATAAAAAAATGGTCGTAAGCAAAAGTTGATTTAAAAAGGCGGCAATAAATTACGAGTACATATATCGACACCGGGAATGTAGTTGTATTCGTTTAATTTTATGGAAAAGTTATTTCGAGTACAATGTTATGGCTAATTCACATATTGTTCATTTAAATACACATGTTGCTTATTCTTAAATAATGTAATATTTTAGAAAAACACTTTTGCACTTTTGTGAAATGAGTCTATTAGTGAGTACAGAGTGCATTTTTGGGATGTGGACGCACATAATCGTATTTAACAAAGAGTTTCAAAGCAATACTAAGTTTTGGAGTGTAAACTTGAAAAACAACATAATCATAAAGTAAACTATATTATTAAACTATATTTATATTAAAATACTGTTCTCTGTTTGTACGTCGGAACTTTAATTGGGCTGATTTTGATAGCCTTGTTTATGAAAATATATTTTATTCTATTTTATCTGTGTCAAAGATGACTTTTTAATTTAATCGTATAATATCTATGGAAAAGAGTGTGTTTATAAATTGCAACGGACCGTATTGGTCCGGATGTGTTCTTCCTTATTAAGCGCATTACAAACGAAGCGTTTTTAGAAACGCCATTGAAACTAAAAGCAAAAAAAAATAACTTCGGGCAATTCCCAATACAGGGGTAGACAGAGGTCAAGTCTAGACAATTAAGTCCCTTTGACCCACCTTCCATCGAAGATATTTTCGGGATTATTTGATATAAGTCACGATAGCCGAGTTGTTGTGTGGTCGGAATTGCGAGTCGTGAGACCCGAGTTCGATCCCCAGGTGGCAGTACCAATGAGTTTTTCAAAAAATTATGTACGAATTTCATCGTTGGCTTGGACATAAAGACGGCGACGGGCTCACCACCTGACACGTTGTCCCAAAAATATCTTTGGTGGAAGGTGGGTCAAAGGGACTTAATTGTATAGACTTGACCTCTGTCTACCCCTGTATTGGGAATTGCGTGAAGATATTTTTTTTATAATACTCAAAAGTCACTATAGCCGAGTTGTTGTGTGGTCGGAATTGCGAGTCGTGAGACCCGAGTTCGATCCCCAGGTGGCAGTACCAATGATTTTTTCAAAAAATTATGTACGAATTTCATCGTTGGCTTGGACATAAAGACGGCGACGGGCTCACCACCTGACACGTTGTCCCAAAAATATCTTTGGTGGAAGGTGGGTCAAAGGGACTTAATTGTCTAGACTTGACCTCTGTCTACCCCTGTATTGGGAATTGCGTGAAGATATTTTTTTATAATACTCAAAAACATTAAAAAAAAATAATTCCTAAAAAAAATAAAAAAAATGGTCGTAAGCAAAAAGTTGATTTAAAAAAAGGCGGCAATAAATTACGAGTACATATATCGACACCGGGAATGTAATTGTATTCGTTTAATTTTTATGGAAAAAGTTATTTCGAGTACAATGTTATGGCTAATTCACATATTGTTCATTTAAATACACATGTTGCTTATTCTTAAATAATGTAATATTTTAGAAAAACACTTTTGCACTTTTGTGAAATGAGTCTATTAGTGAGTACAGAGTGCATTTTTGGGATGTGGACGCACATAATCGTATTTAACAAAGAGTTTCAAAGCAATACTAAGTTTTGGAGTGTAAACTTGAAAAACAACATAATCATAAAGTAAACTATATTAGTAAACTATATTTATATTAAAATACTGTTCTCTGTTTGTACGTCGGAACTTTAATTGGGCTGATTTTGATAGCCTTGTTTATGAAAATATATTTTATTCTATTTTATCTGTGTCAAAGATGACTTTTTAATTTAATCGTATAATATCTATGGAAAAGAGTGTGTTTATAAATTGCAACTGACCGTATTGGTCCGGATGTGTTCTTCTTTATTAAGCGCATTACAAACGAAGCGTTTTTAGAAACGCCATTGAAACTAAAAGCAAAAAAAAATAACTTCGCGCAATTCCCAATACAGGGGTAGACAGAGGTCAAGTCTAGACAATTAAGTCCCTTTGACCCACCTTCCATCGAAGATATTTTCGGGATTATTTGATATAAGTCACGATAGCCGAGTTGTTGTGTGGTCGGAATTGCGAGTCGTGAGACCCGAGTTCGATCCCCAGGTGGCAGTACCAATGAGTTTTTCAAAAACTTATGTACGAATATCATCGTTGGCTTGGACATAAAAGACGGCGACGGGCTCACCACCTGTCACGTTGTCCCGAAAATATCTTCGGTGGAAGGTGGTATAACCAAGTAATGGTTGGGGGAAAAGGAATTAAAACTAATAACTGCGCCCCGCGACTATTATCGGCTTAACAAATTACACCGGGAGCTGATAATTCATTCTGCGATTAAAAATATTCCATATGTTAAACTAGTTCGTACGTTATGCTAAATTTATTTCTTACCAATTTCGTCATTCTAGATTGATTTATTAGTAGTAACAAACATACAAACGTTTATTTTTGTTGTACAAGTAGGGCTTTTATTCTTAGAACCAAATTGTAATTTACTATTTCAGCTGTGCTAAAAATAGGAGTTAATAAAACATTATATATACTTAGACTAAAGTCAATTATACTATAAACAAAACACCTGAATAAAATTTAGAAGACCGGTGACAGGCAGCAGTGTCAAAGGTGCAAGATGTGGTACTTCGATCGCTGGTGGCAGTTATTTATGTCTTCCTCACCATCATCATAAAGGTTTATAAAAGTCCACTGCAGGACAGCTTCTCCTATACGGGAGGGTTCGCCATAATCGCATCGTTAGGCAAGCGAATTGGCGATCGCAGTAACAGACAGCTTGCGCCCTGGACTCTGCTGATCGTCACTGGTCTGCTTAAGTTTTATCTGGTATTTTTCGAAATAGTTATCCCGCCATCTATGGGTACCCGGTGCATATTCAAGGCTTCTCCCTTAGCCTCTTCCGCCACTCAGGAGAAGAATGGGGACAGTATATTATATCGCTGAAACCAAATGGGAAAAAGTATGTACATTTAAACAAAAAATGTTTTCCATTTCCAAAGGAATTTCGGAATACAAAGTAAGTACAAAAAAACGTAAAATTGCAGCGATTCGTCAAAAATTTGACGCAATCCATCGACAAGTTTTGCGTCCATAAACATCATCAATATTTACCGCTAATATAATTCTACTTTGATAAAACGCTTACGAGCGTTCAGCTTACGTTTGTGCGCGGCTTAAAAACTTGCGAACTTGTTTTTGTTTCCCTCCATCAAGCGTCAGAGTTCACTTAAGATTAGTGCGCGTCACACATGTCGAGGTTTTGCCCTCAATCGCAAACTTATATCAAAACTAACAGGAAAATTTCAAAATGGGGTATGTTTTATCAACAAATTGTTTTATAAATATGATTATTGCGTATGTTTATTTGTGTATTGTTTACCATGTGTACTTCATAACAGTTATCCCAATCGTTTTAAAGCTTTCAGACTGTAGCGACATCTATGTCGTCACATAAGAAGCTTGATAAAAAATAGTGATATAGAACTCACAGAATTTAGTTGCGTTTATAAAAAAATGTTTTGTAAAATCAAATTATTATTTAATAAATATAGTAAATTTATATTATAAATAAATAAATAAGTATCTTCACGCAATTCCCAATACAGGGGTAGACAGAGGTCTAGTCTAGACATTTAAGTCCCTTCGACCCACCTTCCACCGAAGATATTTTCGGGACAACGTGACAGGTGGTGAGCCCGTCGCCGTCTTTATGTCCAAGCCAACGATGTAATTTGTACATAAGTTTTTAGAAAAACCCCATTGGTACGGCCACTTGAGGATCGAACTCGGGTCACTTGACTCGAAATTCCGACCACCCATCCACTCGGCTATCGTGACTTCACCACTCGGCTATCAAGAACTGTACAAAAGGTTATTATTTATAATATTATAAAAAATATATTAATGATAGTAATCCCGGGGAATGAGTTGATCGCTTCCCTGATATTTCTAATTTATTTAATTAAATCGGTTAAAAAACTGCAAAAAACAGGAGAGACTCCGTAGATATCCTTTATACCTACAGAGTCTCTCCTGTTTCTTCTCCATTAAAGAAACTTCATTACGAAAGGGTGATAGATTAAAAAATAATAATCTATGAATGTAATGTATGTTAATGAGTATAGATAAATAAATGATTTGATTTATCCTTTATTATACTTTATTACTACAGCACAAAGAAAAATTCATAAAGAAAATCTAATAAAGCTAAAAACTGTCTTCCAGGCAACCTTAAGGCAAAGGATAAATTAAAAAATTGAACAATGATAGGTACCACAAATTGTAAATTTATGTACTAATATCAATAAACTAAATCAATTTATAATATGAATTTTATTTATTTTACAATACTTTATTCACACAAAATTATGTTCATATTAACAATACTTATTAAATAAAATCTATTATAATCGTAGAGCCCTACTCCTCGTGGCATCGTACCAAGAACTCTGGCTGCATTACCACGTTAAATGGCTAGTTTTTAAGAAAATTTGAGGCATTAAAAAGTAAAAGTTTCATACAGAGGCCTCTCCAATAAGGAGTACATACATAAGAACAATTTAAATTAATTGTTAGTACAACTTGCTGTGTTATCGCTTGGCGCTCTCATTTTAACATTTCAATAAAAACATTTCAAATTCTTTGTCCTGCAAAAAGCTCTCTGCGGCATCCATCATCTCGTTAACGTCTTCGTACCTGTTTCCCATTGTGTATTCTTTAAATTTGGGGAACAGATAAAAATTGCTAGGCCCAGATCTGGTGAATAAAGAGTGTGGTGAATCAATTCGAAGCAAGCTTGCTGAATGGCAGCCATCGCAATTGCCGACCTGTGCGCGGGTGTGTTGTCGCTGCTGCATAACATTGGCCTGTAATAGTGGTTCCACGGTCCTGGTAATCAATCAACAATATCCCTTCTGAGTCACAAAATATTTAGGCCATAACCTTGCCAGCCGATGCCACGGCAAGCACCGACCCCGAAGAAGTTTCGTGGATATAGTAGGAAAGATATAGCAGTTAATAGCAAAAATAGTAAAGAAGTACCTTAAAGAATAATACATTATCTTAAAAAAATTATGTTTATGGAAGTTTTTTTTTTAATAAATAGAGATAATAGCACATGCATTGCTCCGATCCTAATGTAAGATGCTAAAAAACTTGAGGTATGGGAATCGGAAACAACGAAGGCACCATAAACACCTAAACCCGAGAAAATGTAGAAAAAGTGGTTTTTCTATATTGACCTATATCTTGAAACCCAGTGTTTACGCCACTCGTCCACGGAGGCCGTCGACAATTTTAAAAACTGTTATTTCGGACACTTCACCTATTCCACTTGCTTACACTCAAATATCTCCAATGTACAGACATGAGCCATTTACAATTTTATAATACATGAGATTAAAATTACTTATTAACAAAAAAGTACAATAATCGTATCTAACAGACGATCCAGCAGCCAAGTTTTCCTGAAATCCAAGGCTAATTTACTCGTAACCGCGTCAGCGTCTATTCATCAGAAACAGGAAAACCACATTTGTCAGTCATCAAGCTTCCACTCAGTCGTTTACCAATTTCTGACTAAATTGATTATACAAAGTATACAGAATACTCTTGTGGCTGATTTTCTTGTACTTCGTGTAAATATAATTTGTAATAGTAAAACAACGCGATAGCTGTGTGGTTGGATGATCGGGATTCGAGTCATGAGACTTTCGATACGCAGGTGGCTGGCTCCTACCAATGAGTTTTCTCAAAACTAATTTACGATTTATATCGTTGGTTTGGACATAAAGACAGAGACAGACTCACCACCGGTAAAATGGCGGGTCGAAAGGACTTAATTATGTTGACCTCTGTCTGCCCCACTAGTAGGAATATGGTGGATATATGAATGGGGACAGTTATTTATTATTTAAGAAGTGCTATGTTTCTAAAACCCTAATTTAGTGACATAGGCTCAAAATATTAATTTTGATCAGTTAACTTGGCACTTCTGTGACATGTGGCTCTGCTTTCGAAGCCAAGGGTTCGAGTCCCGCTGAGAGCAAACATTAGTGCGGTGAAAATAAATGATTGTACTCGAGACACGGATATTTATACGTACATATGAATATTTATCTATTTAAAATATGTATCGATGTAAGTATATTAAGTATTATATTATTATTTATGTATTATTACATATATATTTATTTACATATTAATTTGAAAGAAAGAAAGCAGATTTATTCATTGCCACAAAACAGTACATATAAAGGTTATAGCTAATAATTACAGATTAAGATAAAATGTATTACTGTATTGCAACAATGAAACGGCATCCGACTCAGCAAAAAATTTTTAGTCTATATTTTCTGTCTGTACCTACTTCTACTTTTCTCTGCATCTCCGTCTAGGTAGACTGGCAGAGAACGCCTCAGGCGTTAAGTCCGCCGTATGCATAGTTCATTTATGTGTATGAAGTGTTAATAAATAAATATAATATTTTGCACCGTTGCCTTGGACACTAAGACGGCGACACGCTCACCGCTAGTCTCGTTCGGCGCAACGGTAGGTCGAAAGACTTAATTATCAAAACCTCTGTCTACCCCAGTCTTGGACATGTACATAAAGATATTATGTATTCATTTTCACATTCCTTACGATGTTTTCCATCACTACCAGGCCTGTGGTTATTTCAGAATTTAAAATTTCTGTTTACGATTTCAGTGGTGTCGTCCCAAGGATAGAACTCGGGTCATTCGCATCTAAAAGAATATTTAAGAACTAAGGTGTGTGTTAAGGGGAGTTGGGTAAACAGTAGTCGAATTCCGACCCGAGTTTGATCATCCTGATGATTCCAATTTCTTAAGACATATCAGCCCTATTCATCGAATTATCATCGGGCAACTCTATCTTGATTATATATTATTTATCATTGTAATATATATATATATATATATATATATATATATATATATATATATATATATATATATATATATATATATATATATATATATATATATATATATATATATATATATATATATATATATATATATATATATATATATATATATATATATATATATATATATATACATTAAATATATATACACATATTTATCTGCCCTTTTATAATAAAAATAAAATAAAATATCTTCACGCAATTCCCAAGACAGGGGTAGACAGAGGTCGAGTCTAGACAATTAAGTCCCTTCGACCCACCTTTCACCGAAGATATTTTCGGGACAACCTGACAGGTGGTGAGCCCGTCACCGTCTTTATGTCCAAGCCAACGATGTAATTCGTACATAAGTTTTTGAAACACCCATTGGTACTAGCTTGCCACCTGGGGATCGAACTCGAGTCTCTCGACTCGAAATTCCGACCACCCAGACACTCGGCTATCGTGACTTTTAAGCGCGTTTTTATATGTCCATTACATACCATATATTTATTATGTATTAGTCTATTATTATAACATTATATCAATAAAATATATTGGTTTAGTTTATTTAGATATTTGCATGTAAGTTTATTGTTACCCACACCTCCCACTGTCCTAAGTCATTTCTTAGCCTAAGGTTGTCTGGAAGAAGACCGCCTTATTGCACTTCATTTCCTAACTTTTATTTTTTTGTCATGTTTATTGTGGTGTACAATAAAGTATATACATACATGTAAGTAAAGCATATACATACATGAATACATCTAACACGTAGTAACAGATGTTCTAAAATACTGTAACAACTTCGAGACAGACGAAGAAATGATCGCAAGGGGGCTTCCCTTGGAAACTAAATGAAATAAACTAGATAGAAGGATCTTAGTAACAAAATAGAACCAAAACTCAATGTTATTAAACACTGTGCCCGTTATCAGGCAGCTCTTTAACAGATTACCAGTAGAGCTAAAAATGATCAAAATATTGATATTAAAAAAAAAATAATTAAGCAAGAAAAATCCGTATGGCGTAAGAATATTACTACTCCATTTCTTCCCGTGGATGTCGTAAAAGGCGACTAAGGGAAACAGCCTTGAATGTCGTTATGGTAACCGATAGATGGTGGGATAACCATCTCTAAAAACATCAGACCGAAGATGGGCAAGAGCAGCTGAGGTGCGAGTGGTCTGGTACTGCGATCGCCTGTCCGCTTGCCAAGCGTGGCGATTATGGCAAATCCTCCCTATAGATGAGGCCTATGTCCTGCAGTGGACTTTAACAGGCCGATATGTACGTATGTAAATGTAAGCAATAATCAAAGCCAATCCTTTTGGGAAAATGTTAATTTACTGTTGACGACTCTTGACATATTTCAACCACCTTAAAATCGAATGATTAATGTTTTATTTTAAAATAACAATCAATCTCTTTAATTATAAGTTAAGAGTTAATTATTTACGACAATTTCCGTGGATGAGTGGCGTAAACACCGGTTCTCAAGGTGTCGCCATCTTGAGGTCCCGGGTTCGATTCCCGGTCGGGTCAATGTAGAAAAAACCACTTTTTCTAAATTTTCTCGCGTCAGTGTTTGTGGTGTGTGCTTTAAAATCTTCCAATGGAATCGGAGCAATGTATGTAATGTTGTCCCTATCTATGTATGTATTTATTATTACATGTATTTCGGTAAATGTAAATTCCCAATTAAGTTGCAAATTTTCAATGCATTTCAAACACAATGTGATATTGTTACTTAATAATAAAAATGTTCTTAAAGCCAAACCTACAAAAGTGTTAACCTCTTCTCAGCTCTTTCATGGTCGTGTGGAGTGCAGTGCTTCTAAGAAGCCTGATAGCAATGGGTGCCGAGGTCGTCTCCTTCCCAGCTCCTGGCGAGGGTGGTTTTGGTGCGTATGATTTGTTTTATATTTTGTTATTTTCTTTATCTATATGTATAAATATCGTTAAAGCTTCTGTATGTTATTCCAAATTAATAGCTTTTCACTAAATACTATCATACATATGAAAGGATATTCGGTACTTGCAGAAAAAATAACTTCCGTCGGTGTCTGTTGATTTTTTAAACTTCTCTTTAATTAAATAATAAAAAAATCTTCACGCAATTCCCATACAGGGTCAGGATAATTAAGTCCCTTTGACCCACCTTTCACCGAAGATATTTTCGAGACAACGTGACAGGTGGTGAGCCCGTCGCCGTCTTTATGTCCAAGCCAACGATATAATTCGTACATAAGTTTTTGAAAAACCCATAGGTACGAGCCTGCCACCTGTGAATCAAACTCGGGTCTCTTGACTCGAAATTCCGACCACACAACAACTCGGCTATATCGGACATAAAGGCGGCGACGGGCTCACCACCTGTCACGTTGTCCTGAAAATATCTTCGGTGGAAGGTGGGTCAAAGGGACTTAATTGTCTAGACTTGTCCTCTGTCTACCCCTGTATTGGGAATTGCGTGAAGATATTTTTTTTTTATATGTCACCAACCTGCAGACTAACTTTGCGCTTCTGCTTTGCCCGCGTGGAATACTGTTATGTATTCTTCTTCTACTGTCTCTTTGTGTAAAATAAAGAAATCGAAACCTAACCTACGTTCAAGTGAAAAGAAATTTAATAATCAGCAATCACTTTAATACTTTAATATTTAAAAACAGAAAACAATTATGTTAAATTACTTCTACAAAAATACAAATGAAAACTTCCTAAATAGATAACGGGTCCTGTGTTCACTCTAGAGACCTAGTACAGAGTAGTCCTCTTATGGCACTCCCCAGTCGCGTTGGAAAGTCTACTTGAACGATCTAAGTGCACGAAGTTACCGGTGAGCCGATGAGTCACGTAGCAGCACCGCTTAGAAACATCCGCGGCTGCTCTGTACTACGCAGTAGCTATACAGCAAGGAGGTTGGAGTAGCTTCAATTTTTAAAAACAGAATTAGAAGTCACGATAGCCGAGTGGTTGGGTGGTCGGAATTTCGAGTCAAGAGACGAAAATATGTTCGGTGGAAGGTGGGTCGGAGGAATTTATTGTCTAGACAAGACCTCTGTCTACTGCTGTATTAGGAATTGCGAGAAGATATTTATTTACTTATATTTATTTAGCAAAATTAGAATATTTAACAACGCAAAGTACCAACGTAACAAAAGAATCTAAACGGAGCGTGGAAAATGTTTTAAAAGAAATTTTCATTAGAATTGCAAAGTAAATATAGTATAAGAAATGCATTCAATTGGTCTTCAAAAACGCAAGTCATCACAAAAAACATTCCTTTTTACGTTACTTTATTGGGAAACTCTTTGGCTACACATTTAAATTGAAGTATATCATTGATTCCAGGTCCACCGTGTACAACTGACGACGGCAAGAAGGGCGTATGTGTCCTCAACTTCCAGTGCAATATTGACACGGCCTCTGTCATCGATACAACCTTCATCGAACTCAGGTAATTAGGTGAACCGGCGACGGACAGTGGCGTAATGGTGCGCGGAATCAGGTACTGCCATCGCCAATCCGCTTGCCAAGCGTGGCGATTATGGCCGATCCTCCTCAACGGGGAGGCCTATGTTCCACGTGGACTTTTACAGGTCGTTAAGTTGAAGTAGTCGTTACAATAAGTGTCGCAAAATGTTGTAAATATCTTCGCGCCATTTCCAATACAATGGTAGACAGAAGTCAAGACAATTAAGTCCTTTCGACCCACCTTCCTCTGAAGATATCTTTGGGCAACGTGACTGGACGTGAGCCCGTCACCGTCTTTTTGTCCAAGACAACGATATAAATCGTATATAAGTTTTTGAAAAAATCCGGGCCTAGGGGATCGAATTCTGGTCCCTTGACTTTTTTTCGTCTTTTTTATCGTCTTAAAAGTAGCCCCAAAATTGGTATTCATTTAAAATGTCACAATGTAGTCTCAAAAGACTTTCAATTTATGATTCACTATATTTGACTTGACAATTTCTTTCTCAGAGTCTTCATAATTGGTAAGATATATTATAGTATCGTAATTTATATTACGATACTCATATATGACGCACTTTATTATAATTTATTATTTTTATTATTTATCTTCACGCACAATCCCTGACGGGGTAGCCAGAGAGAACAGATCGCCAAAAATCACAATCCCTACATACTTCTTTCCTTCTTTCAGATTCATCATCTTCTTCATACATGCACGTCTAGGTATCCGAGTACTCTTGACCCTCCCTCTTCGAGCAATTTGCTCACATGGTCTTCGAAAGTTAGTCTCGGTCTACCTCGACAACTTTTAATATTAACTTTCGCGCTATATATGTTCTTCACCATTCGGTCTTCACTCATTCGCTCAACTTGCCCAAACCATCGAAGCACGCCCTTATCCATTTTTGTGACAAGGTCATCTTTCATACCTGCCATATTGCGAATCTCTTCGTTTCGCTTTCGGTCGGCCATGGTAAGGCCACACATTTTAAGAAGAGATCGCATCTCCACTGCATTCAACCAGCTTTTATGCTTCTTCTGGCATACCCAGGTTTCGCTGCCATATAACAAAGTCGGTACCAACACTGCGTTATGTATTGCAAGGCGTGCACTTTTCACAACGCCTTGCCTTTTGATTAACGCAGTCAGGGCACCATTGACTTTGTTCCCGGCAGCGACACGCCTGTCCACATCTAAATCACATCTTCCATCCCGGCTAAACGCACTTCCCAAGTATACAATTTTATTCACATTTCGCACTTCGTTCTTTCTTCGTCCCTTTCAAATACCAGAACCTTAGTTTTATTAGCATTCAAACGGAGACTATTAATTTCACATTCTTCTTTCATACACGTGACTAATGCCTGCAGTTCTGCCTCTGATGGTGCAATAAGCACTGCATCATCAGCATAAAGCAGACAATTTACTTTTATGTCACCCAATTTCACACCCAAACAGCTATCTTTCAGCTTCTGTAAACAGCTGTCGAGATACAGTATGAACAGCCAGGAAGACATGACACAACCCTGTTTTACGCCCGTTTGGACGCCAAACATGGGTGACAGGTCATGCCCTACCCGCACACAGGCTTTACAGTCACAGTAAAGTGACTGCACAGCCCTTAGCAATCGACCATCCACACCATACCCCGGCAACAGTTCCCACATTTTCTTCCTTACAACCATATCAAATGCTTTCTCAAGATCCACAAAAGCACAAAAAATCCTCTGGTGAGCAGCCAGAAGCTTCTCCGTGATCATGCGGAGAGAAAACATTTGATCCGTTCATCCTCTTCCAGGTCTAAATCCGCATTGTGTCTCCCATAGAAATCTTTCCGATTTATCTTGCATCCTACGTGTCAAAACCTTCGAGTAAACTTTACTTGCTAAACTGGTCAAGCTGATCGCCCGATAGCACCCGCAGTCATAATGTGAACCTTTACCTTTATATAAAGGCACAATGACCGCGGATCGCCAATCATCCGGAACAGCCCCCGTTCGCCAGCACAAATTGCACAGCAGATGAAAGCTGTCCCAGACGCGTGGCCCACCATACTTGACCATTTCAGCAGTAACTCTGTCTAGTCCCGCAGCCTTACCACATTTCAAACTTCTAATCGCGCATTCAATCTCTTTCGTACTGATGACCTCAGTGTCATCGAGGTCCGAGTCAGGCGTACCAGTCACGGCGTCACCCCCGGATCCCTCACTAAGATCATCACACACATACATCTCTCTATAAAATTCGCTCCATCGCTGCATGACGTCCGATTTTTCTGAGATGACGTCATTGGTTCCCGAAAGCACTTTGTTCATTCTAAGGCTGTCGCTCCACCTGGGTCCTTCCAACCTCTTTCCAGAAGAGTTTGGAGTTCTCCTTGAAGTTGTGCGACAACCTTTCGTCCGCATCCATTCTACATCTTTCACACACTTCCTCAATCAATTCTTTCGTGTGAACTTTCTGGAGCTTATATCTTTCTTTCCTCTTCTCTCATATCCCTATCATTACTAGAGGCCAAGTAGTCTAACCATGCTTTCTTCTTCTTATTTACAGCTTCTTTCACTTCGTCATTCCACCATGCATCACCCTTATTACTACTACCTCTTTTCACAGTTCCACACGTCTTCCGCTGCACTAACCATTCCATCTCTAAGGCTCTACCATATTTCTTCCACACATTCTTTCCTGACATCAATGCTGTCCAGCTTTTCGGCTACCCTTGCTTGATATTTATTCCTAGTGTCCGCTTCCTGAAGCTTCCAGCTTCGGATGCTACCGACCGACTGTGGTTCTGGTATCGCCGTCCGGTAGCGCCAACCCGCGAACAGATCCCTAAATCTAGTAATCACTAGATAGTGATCCGTTCCCAGGTCAGCACCCCGGAACACTAACGTATCCATCACCTGTTTTCGCAGTCGGTCATCCACCAGGAATAAATCGATCATACTTCTTTCATTCTCTCTTGTTCTAGTATACATATGGATTTTCTTGTGACTAAACATAGTGTTTATCACAAGAAGACCCTTTTCCTTGAATATAGCCAGTATAAGCTTGCCAGCATCGTTAACCCTTTTATCGCCAAAATTTCAAGCACCGACTCGTACCTTGGCCGAGCGGTACCAACCCATCCATTCAAATCACCACATACAACAATTCTTTCGTTTCCTCTAACCAAGTCTGGAACTTCTCTTACATTCTCCCAAAACTCCTCCAGCTCAGCTCTGGACGACGAAGCTACCGGCGCATAAACAGCCAAAAGGAATAACTTCGTCAGTCCCAATTTAAAGCGAACCCAGAGAAGTCTCGAGTTCACAACCTTATATTCAGTCAAAACATCGACCAACCGAGACGACAGCACCCCACTCCCTGGCAGGCGCTCTCGCTCCGGACCATAGAGCTAACGCCCCGCCAGGGAGCTCTTCAGTACCGCTGCCCTTCCGCTTGGTCTCCGACAAACACACGACATCTAATTCTCTTTCTTTCATTATTTCAATCAACTCATTCGTCTTATCTCTCATTCCTCCTCTAACATTCCACGTACCAACTCTGCACTCCGTCCTCCACCTTCCGCCGTGTCGGGCTGTGCGTGACGGGTGGCGGTCCCCATCGCCGCTTTGCGCGCTGCATTTCACACCAACGGGGACGAACTGGTGTGCGTCGCCTTGGGGGGACGCCCTAACCCTCGTTGGCATGGGTGCGCAGCTGTGTAGAATTGCAGCCCTGAAAAGGGTTGGCAAGGGTCGCGACGAGCACGCTTCTACAAGGACCCCTTTATATGTATACTTTATATGTTTATATATTATTATAATAAAAAAGTCTCGGTAGCCGAGTTGGGTGGTCGGAATTTCGAGCCAAGAAACCCGAGTTCGATTCCCGAGGCTAGTACCAGTTTTTTCCAAAAACTTACATACGAATTATACATCGTCGGCTTGGACATAAAGACGGCGACGTTCTCACCACCTGTCACGTTGTCCCAAAAGATGTCTTCGCTGGTAGGTGGGTCGTAAGGACTTATTTGTGAAGACCTCTGCCTACCCTTGCGTTGGGGTTCATAGGCATCCATTTATCGTGATTCGTTTCACTTCTGCAGAACGCGCAGCTGCCCCAACTACTTGCAGATCTGCTGCAAGTCTGAGGAGTTCGTGGCCCCGGAGGAGGCGCCGCCCAGCTGCGGCTGGAGCAACCCCGGCGCGGGCAGCGTCAGGGATCGCCAGAACGAGATGAACACCTTCGCGACCTTCGGGGAGTTCCCCTGGATGGTCGCGCTTCTCAAGTATTTTTTTTATTTCTCTCAAACAAACACATAGACAGGGGAACATCACATACCGTTCCTTTCTTCCTACAGTAAGTACAATTTACCAATATGCCTTAATACAGTAAGGTATAAAGGTCAATTGAAGGAAAATGGTGTTAAATATTAATGTATACAGCGAATGGCACAGAGTTCACTGCTCCAAAACGCCTACTGGCACACGTATTGGCTCCGAAAAAGTTAATGCTCCGAAACTTTACAAACAAGATGCGATCTCGACGGCGAAACGCCGAACCAAACTCGATATACGTTGCTGTGATATCGAAGCATTAGATTCATTAAAAAATTATTCACTAATCGGTAGTTAACAATTGTTGTATTATCGGTCGCCTAAACAGTTGTTTTAAATTTTATAGCAGTAAATGTTTGTTTTTATTATGACGCGTTCCCGGTCTGCTATATGTACACAGGACCCAGATATTATGTATATATATACATAATATCTGACATACCCAGATATTATGTATATATATACATAATATCTGGGTCACGTAATGGTGTCGCGAGTCCAGAGATTTTATCTCATCTAAAAATATGCGTACCGCGCTAAAAGAAGTTTTTACTTCAGAAACTTGAACAGCCTGTCACCTTATTGACGTCCAAGCCAACGATGTAAATATCTTTTCAATCATATGTAAATAAATATAAATAAATATCTTCACGCAATTCCCAATACAAGGGTAGACAGAGGTCAAGTCTAGACAGTTAAGTCTCTTTGACCCACCTTCCACCGAAGATATTTTCGGGACAACGTGACAGGTGGTCAGCCCGTCGCCGTCTTTCCAAGCCAACGATGAAATTCGTACGTAAGTTTTTGAAAAACTCATAGGTACTGCCACCTGGGGATCGAACTCGGGTCTCTCGTCTCTAAATTCCGACCACCCAACAACTCGGCTATCGTGACTTTTTATTTTAATAAAATATCAACAGGTAAATGCATCCTGTCATCATCCAATCATCCAGAACTGTTTCAGGAGTTCCGCTTCGGAAGTGGAATGGTCGCAAGAGGACTACATCGGGGGAGGTTCTATAATTCATCCGTCAGTTGTTATGACGGCAGCGCACAAAGTGGACGGTCTGGATGCGGGTCAGGTTGGAAAGTGAATTCAGTTCTAGCACTCACTTTTTTTTTATGATCTCCATGGACGAGTGTCGTACGCACCGGTTTTCATGGTGCAGCCATCACAGATGTCCCGGAGTTCGATTCCCGGTCGAGTCAATGTAGAAAATGAAAAAAAAAAACACTTTTGCAACATTTTCTCGGGTCACAGACCCGAGAACCACAGACCAAGAGTAGATTGGGTGGTCGGAATTTCGAGTCAAGAGACTCGAGTTCAATTCCCAGGTGCCAGGCTCGTACCAATGGCTTTTTCATAAATTTATGTACGATTATGTCGCTGGCTTGGACATAAAGACTGTGACGGGCTCACCACCTATCACGCTGTACGTTTGACCCACCTTTCACCGAAAATATCTTCGGTGGAAGATGGGTCAAAGGGACTTAATTATCTAGACTAGACCTATTGGGAATGGCGTGAAGATATTTATTTATAATGATTTCTTGTATTTACGCGAATACTACACATTTAAAATAAAACGATTTTCGGATTTTATTGCGTTTTTTTAAAAATTAGTTTTTACAAACTATTTTATTTCCCGACGTTTCGGATGCTTTACAGCAACCGTGGTCACGGAGTCGGTTGAAAATCGTTTTATTTTAAATATTTATTTTTTATTTATTACAGACTTTAATATATTTTATTTAATTGCATTCAAGGTGAAGTGCCGAGCTGGTGAATGGAACGTGGAGGAAGACACAGAAGTCTTTGCGGCGCAAGAGCGGCAAGTGGAGAATATCATCACACATGACGACTTCTTTGGAGGTGAGAGTATTGCCATTTTAATCAAATCAAATCATTTATTCACCGACATAAGAATGTACATTCGTAATTTTACAACATTGGTACCAGCCTATCACTTTGGGATCGAACTCGGGACTCTTGACTCTAATTCCGATCATCCAACCACTCGACTATCGCGACTATGTATAATATTACTCATTACTTATAAGAATCTTATTAATTTAATAACAAAAAGTCCAGGATAACTTAGATGCTATATAATTCGATAAAAATGTAATCATAAAAGTGTAGACGGCGTTGTCATATTGATGTTTCATAGCTGTAAAGTTAAGGACATTCAGTGAGAACTTAGAGTAACTGCCGGCAGATGTCACCAACGCCCTAATTACTTAATTTTAAATCCTAATCTTACTTAATTTTAAATCTTTTTTTTACTTACTCCTAGTAAGTAAAAAAAGATTTAAAATTAAGTAAGATACAGTGGAAAAGTCACGAAAGCCGAGAGGTTGGGTGGTCGGAATTACCACCACCAACCAACCACTCGGCTATCGTGGCTTCTACTATTTAATAGATTTAAAAAAATGTATCTATCATTGGACATAAAGACGGCTACAGGCTGACAGGTCCCCTAACAATGTCCCATGAACTGTCTCCGGTGGGAGGTAGTTCGAATGGATTTAAATATCTAGACCTCTGCCCACCCCTGTACATGCAATTGCGTGAATTCATTTTAAAATAAAAACTTCCATGAACCCTCCAGCGAACGGTTACTACGACGTGGCTCTGCTGATCCTGAAGATGCCTTTCTCTTTCCGGAACGCGCCCCACATCGGCGTGGGCTGCTTGGACAGGAGGCTGCCGGAACCCGGGACCTTCTGCTACTCGATGGGCTGGGGGAAGGACCTCACTGGCAACTACTCCTCCATACTGAAGAAGGTAACTCCATCGCCGCTGTTGAGCGAAGGAAAGATTTCATTGTGACGTGTGGCCACGATAGCCGAGTGGTTGGGGTGATCGGAATTCGAGGCGAGGGAACTGAGTTCGATATCAATCTCTCGATGAGTTTTGGGGACGGCGTAAAGATATTTTACGTACTTCCGTGGGCGAATGGCGTTAATATCGGTTAACATAAAGAGGTCAACTCGAGGTCCCGGTTTCGATTCCCGGTCGGAACTTATTAAAAATATTTAACAATTTTCTCGGATGAAAAAAATGCTTTGTGTGAAAGGTGGAATTAATTGTCTAGATCTATCTCCACCGCAGTACTGGGATTGGCGTGAAGATATATTTTTCATGTTTACCATCTCTCTCTCTCTCTCTAATATAATATAGGTACATATATAGATAGGGACAACATCACATACATTGTTCCGATCCCAATGCAAGAAGCTAAAGCACTTGTGGAATGGGAATCGGAAGCAACGAAGGCACAAACACCCAGACCCGAGAAAATGTAGAAAAAGTGGTTTTTCTGCATTGACACGTCCGGCAATCGAACCCGGGACCTTAAAAACCTGTATTTACGCTACTCGTCTATGGAGGTCGTCTGAAGACAACATATCTTTACAGCTGTAAAGTTATGAACGTAAAAAAGGTAGCTAACAATCGAGATATTATAAAAGTATCACCCACATGCTATCACGACTTCCTGTCATCGTCGTGAAAAACGGTAATCTATTCAATTTACGATAGCCGAGTGTTTGGGTGGTCGGAATTTCGAGTCAATAGACCCGAGTTCGATCCCCAGTTGGCAGGCTCGTACCAATGGGTTTTCCAAAAACTTATGTACGAATATCGTTGGCTTGGACAAAAAAACGGCGACTGGCTCACCACCTGTCACGTTGTCCCGCAATCTTCGGCGGAAGGTGGGTCGAATCATAATCATAATCATTTATTCGTACAAACATGGTAGGTTCACAACAGATCTTACAATATTAATAGTCACAGTTCACAACATGTTTACCAGTATTGGTGTACGAAAATTTCATTATTTATTTTAAATCGTTATACACGAAGCAAAGATTTTTTTTAACACTAAAGAAACAACATTGCTACTTAACCAAATTTGTAATCCTAATTATTATTATGTGTCATCCTTATTATAGCGCATGTCAATACTTGAGAAAAGTAAAAAATTATTAATTGCTTTCATTTAAAAATTCCTTTATGTCATAATAGTTTCTGGTCAATAGCCAAGTCTTGAGCTTAGTCTTAAATTGTTTAATGTCTTTTTGTTCTTTTATCTCATATGACAGTTTATTGTATATTTTTATAGACATAGCATTACAATTGTGATGATAAAATGCAGTTTTGGGTATTCGATCGAATACCAGTCTTTCACAATTCCTTGTGTTTCGCGGGAATACATCGGTCGCTTTTTTGTACAAATGTTTATATTTTTTTACATGGATATCAACTTCCAATATGTACATTGCTGGCAACGTAAGAATGTTAAGTGCTCTGAACAAAGGCCTGCAAGTCTCATGCCATTTAGCCCCAATCATTGCTCTTAGGCATTTTTTTTGTCCAATAAATGCTCTCTTCCAGTCAGGAATATTACCCCAAATAAGTAACCTCGTCTATGTGAGCCTTCCAGTTACAATTCTTGTCTACAATTAATCTTAGAAATTTAGTTTGTTCACTTTCTCTTACAATTTCATTATTGTATTTAATGTCAAGTGTTATTGTACTAGTGTTCCTATTACAAAACTGTATGAAGCAAGTTTTAGAAATATGAACATTTAAATTATTATCATATAGCCAAGAAACAATGTCACATACCCCATTGTTTATGTCCTGCTCATACTTACTATTATCTCCATATCTATTATTAATTATTATTGATATGTCATCAGCAAACATTACGGAAGGAAATGTCATTGACGAAGGTAAATCATTGATATAAATTATAAATAAGGATGATCCCAAAACACTACCTTGAGGAACACCAGAGTCTTTGACTACTAGCGGAGAACGAAATGACTTTAATGTATTTTTTTATTCAATCTCATTATTTCAACACATTCTTTTCTTGATGATAAGTAAGACGCGAACCAACTCAGTATCAGTTCTCTTATGCCATATAATTCCAGTTTCTTCAGTAAAATGCTATGGCATACGAAATCGAACGCCTTCGACATGTCGAAAAATATAGCAGTTACATTCTCCTTATTGTCTATTACATCAACAATTTGTTTAACAAGATTGAAACATGCCTAAGTTGTAGACTTATCTCGTTGAAAGCCATATTGTTCTTTAGCTAACAAATTATTCTTATCGAAATAGTCCATTAATCGTTTTTTCATTGCTTTTTCAAATATATTTGCCAAAGGAGAAAGTATAGTAATTGGGCGATAATTTTTAAGATCTTGTTTGTCACATTTCTTGTATATCGGTTTTACTATTGACAGTTTTAATTTATCAGGGAAAACGCCAACTTCAAATGAAAAATTAATTAAGTGCGTGAGAATTGGCGCCAATTCATCCTTACATTGCTTTACAATTTTTACACTTAACCCATCATATCCTTCTGCTCTTGAGTTTTTAAGGGAGGTTATTAATTGCTTGGTTTCCATAATTGTAACTGGGTGTAAAAACATACTGTGACAAGTTGCTCTAATTTTATTATTCCTACTCTCATCAGCCCTTCTAGTCCCAGCCATCTTGGTAACATTTTGGTAATATGCACAGAAAGCGTTGACTATTTTGTGGGGAGATCTTAAAAGTTCATTATTGAATTTAATTGTATTTATTTCAGTAGGTTCAGCATGATAATTTACGTCATTTTTTATAATATCCCATGATGTCTTGCAAATATTTTTATTTTTTCTTAATATTTAGTAATTAGTATTTTTTTTTCGATTTGTCAATACATTTTTAAGTAACCTGGTATAAGTTTTAAATTTAGTTTTGTTTTCCGTTGTATTATTTTTGTAATAATTAAAACCAAGTTTCCTTTTCGTTGTGCAACTAATTCTCAAACCTTTTGTAATCCATTTATTTTGGTTATGCATGTTTTGTATTCTTTTCTTAATAATTGGAAAGCATAAATTATAAAATAATATAATTAATTCTTCAAATTTATCGTAAGCAAGATTGATATCTAGGATTTCAATCTTGGTTTCCATAATTGTAACTGGGTTTAAAAACATACTGTGACAAGTTGCTCTAATTTTATTATTCCTACTCTCATCAGCCCTTCTAGTCCCAGCCATCTTGGTAACATTTTGGTAATATGCACAGAAAGCGTTGACTATTTTGTGGGGAGATCTTAAAAGTTCATTATTGAATTTAATTGTATTTATTTCAGTAGGTTCAACATGATAATTTACGTCATTTTTTATAATATCCCATGATGTCTTGCAAATATTTTTATTTTTCTTAATATTTTGTAATTAGTAATTTTTTTCGATTTGTCAATACATTTTTTAAGTAACCTGGTGTAAGTTTTAAATTTAGCTTTGTTTTCCGTTGTATTATTTTTGTAATAATTAAAACCAAGTTTCCTTTTCGTTATGCAACTAATTCTGAAACCTTTTGTAATCCATTTATTTTGGTTATGCATGTTTTGTATTCTTTTCTTAATAATTGAAAGCATAAATTATAAAATAAGGATGATCCCAAAACACTACCTTGAGGAACACCAGAGTCTTTGACTACTAGCGGAGAACGAAATGACTTAATGTATTTTTTTATTCAATCTCATTATTTCAACACATTCTTTCTTGATGATAAGTAAGACGCGAACCAACTCAGTATCAGTTCTCTTATGCCATATAATTCCAGTTTCTTCAGTAAAATGCTATGGCACATGAAATCGAACGCCTTCTACATGTCGAAAAATATGGCAGTTACATTCTCCTTATTGTCTATTGTTTCTAACAATTTGTTTAACAAGATTGAAACATGCCAAAATTGTAGACTTATCTCGTTGAAAGCCATATTGTTCTTTAGCTAACAAATTATTCTTATCGAAATAGTCCATTAATCGTTTTTTCATTGCTTTTTCAAATATATTTGCCAAAGGAGAAAGTATAGTAATTGGGCGATAATTTTTAAGATCTTGTTTGTCACATTTCTTGTATATCGGTTTTACTATTGACAGTTTTAATTTATCAGGGAAAACGCCAACTTCAAATGAAAAATTAATTAAGTGCGTGAGAATTGGCGCCAATTCATCCTTACATTGCTTTACAATTTTACACTTAACCCATCATATCCTTCTGCTCTTGAGTTTTTAAGGAGGTTATTAATTGCTTGGTTTCCATAATTGTAACTGGGTTTAAAAACATACTGTGACAAGTTGCTCTAATTTTATTATTCCTACTCTCATCAGCCCTTCTAGTCCCAGCCATATTGGTAACATTTTGGTAATATGCACAGAAAGCGTTGACTATTTTGTGGGGAGATCTTAAAAGTTCATTATTGAATTTAATTGTATTTATTTCAGTAGGTTCAACATGATAATTTACGTCATTTTTATAATATCCCATGATGTCTTGCAAATATTTTTATTTTTCTTAATATTTTGTAATTAGTAATTTTTTCGATTTGTCAATACATTTTTAAGTAACCTGGTGTAAGTTTTAAATTTAGCTTTGTTTTCCGTTGTATTATTTTTGTAATAATTAAAACCAAGTTTCCTTTTCGTTATGCAACTAATTCTGAAACCTTTGTAATCCATTTATTTTGGTTATGCATGTTTTGTATTCTTTTCTTAATATTTTGTAATTAGTAATTTTTTCGATTTGTCAATACATTTTTAAGTAACCTGGTGTAAGTTTTAAATTTAGCTTTGTTTTCCGTTGTATTATTTTTGTAATAATTAAAACCAAGTTTCCTTTTCGTTATGCAACTAATTCTGAAACCTTTTGTAATCCATTTATTTTGGTTATGCATGTTTTGTATTCTTTTCTTAATAATTGGAAAGCATAAATTATAAAATAATATAATTAATTCTTCAAATTTATCGTAAGCAAGATTGATATCTAGGATTTCAATCTTGCTTACGATAAGAAAATTTAAGATTTTTAAACATTCTCTAATTTTATTAATTTATTGAAAAACTAGAAATATTACGTAATTTTAAATATTTTTATCATTTTTGCACCAAGAAAATTGTAGAAAAGTCGAGCTTAATGCTTTACTGCACTATTCTATTCTCTACTAGCTAATCCTAGATAAACAGAAAATATGGTTAGGGCCGTTGAGGTAGTTATTAGCGAGTGTGAATATATATCGATCTACTGTCCTTATACATTTTACACCTATTCACAAAAATATACACACACATACATACATACATACATACATACATACATACATACATACATACATACATACATACATACATACATACATACATACATACATACATACATACATACATACATACATACATACATACATACATACATACATACATACATACATACATACATACATACATACATACATACATACATACATACATACATACATACATACATACATACATACATACATACATACATACATACATACATACATACATACATACATACATACATACATACATACATACATACATACATACATACATACATACATACATACATACATACATACATACATACATACATACATACATACATACATACATACATACATACATACATACATACATACATACATACATACATACATACATACATACATACATACATACATACATACATACATACATACATACATACATACATACATACATACATACATACATACATATCGGTCTGAAAGTCCACTGCAGGACATAGGCCTCTCCCATAGGGAGGATTTGATGTAATCGCCACGCTTGGCATGCGGATTGGCGATGGCAGTACCAGACCACCCGTTTTCGGTCTGATAATTTTGGTCTGATATTTTTAGAGATGGTTATCCCGCCATCATTCGGTGTTCATAACGATGTTCAAGGCTTTTTGTTTCCCTTAGTCGCCTCTTACGACATCCTCGGGAAGAAAGGGAGTGGCAATATTCTTACGTCGTTACCACACGGGCTCGTGCGCGCGTGTACATGAGTATATATTTATATATGTGTATTATTAATTGATGTGTAGCAAAATTTTAACTACAGACGGAATAAGGAAGCTCAAAGTTGCTCGAAAAGTTATAGCAAGCCAATGCTCTGCGTAGTGTGAACCCCAAGTTTTCCGGACCATTTTTATTTTCTTTACTAACATCGAAGGTTGATTTATAGTAGTTTCATGATCAGATAAATACAACTTTTTTATTAAAACACTTACATTACTTATGTTGCTTAAAATATGGTCAATAGAGCTTGATTTGCGGGTTGGTACGTTTATTTGGTTAATTAAATTAAATTAAAAGGTACTTAATTGTCTACACTCGACCTCTGTCTACCCCTGTATTGGGGAGTGCGTGGGGATGTTCAATTTGTGCGATATAAAAACTGCTTTATTTCAAAATAATCCTCAGATAAGGCTGCCCCTGATTGATTCGGAGAAGTGCCAGCGCAGCCTCCGCAACACGCGGCTGGGCTCCCGCTTCCTGCTGCACCCCACCCTTCTGTGCGCGGGGAGGCAGGAGTGGACACCTGCAAGGGCGACGGCGGCTCGCCGCTCGTCTGCACCATAGAGGTCAGTACACTGGCGACGTCTGTGTCTCACACATACAGCTGAGACCACAGAATAGACCAGACAGACCATCATTGAAATTGTTTCATTCAGGTCCTTATGCAATGCCAATTAAAATTTACAACAAGATACCAAATACAAAACGAAAATGGATCAACAAAAGTCTAAATCATTATTGAAAAGATATTTAATTGAAAAAAAAAATGTTATTACTCATTATCTGAATTCCTTGAAGAACAATTTTGATCCGTAATGAGACTACTTGTTTATTACGAGCCTTTAATATGTTATTGTATTTGTCATCAGTACTTATTATAGGTGTGAAATAGATTTTTATTGTTTTAGTTTTAATAATAATGAAAGATAGTTTTATTACAGAATTAATAATAATAAGGTAGTAATTAATTAAGTAGAGAATTAGATATAGGTATAGCTTTTTTTTTTTTGTAATTTTCATCAATTCCATAACAAGCTAGTAATGAATAAAATAAATATCTTCACGCAATTCAGGGGTAGACAGAGGTCTAGTCTAGACAGTTAAGTCCTTTCGACCCACCTTCCACCGAAGATATTTTTCGGACAACGTGACAACCGGTGAGCCCGTCACCGTCTTTCTGTCCAAACCAACGATATAATTCGTTCATAAGTTTTTGAAAACCCCATTGTTACGTGTCCCTCGACTCCGCATTCCGACCGCCCGACCACTCGGCTATCGCGACTCAACTAACAAGTAAGTGTTTCCAGGATTCGAACAGGGGATCGCGGTACGCGGTCTACGGTATGAGCGCGTTCGGTGTGAACTGCGGGAAGAGGGGGGTGCCCGGGGTATACGCGAAGGTCTCTGGTGCCATTTACGACTGGGTGGTGAGGACGATGGACGAGCAGAAGTTGAGTAAAGCGTATTTCACCGTCTAGACGTTGACGGTGGCTGAAACGGAGCGACGCGGTTAAATAAGACATATAGAAAACTTCATTCTTTTGTTAAATTAAAGAAGATTAGTAAATTTGTTTGTTTTTTATTTTCAACTAACGGACTAGATATTAAATTAAAAAAAGTATCTTGTATAACTTGTGTATCTTGTTTAACATTTTTTAACATTGAAATATTAGTAAAAATTGGTAAAAGGTTTTAGGTTAAATATTTTCTATCGCACCGAAAACCGAGTTGGCAGTGACCCTGCGTCCGTGTCTATGGTCCCTGGATCAAATCGCGCTAGAGATGAACTATTGTACGGT
The DNA here is from genome assembly GCA_029286605.1 of Sericinus montela. NCBI lineage: Eukaryota > Metazoa > Arthropoda > Insecta > Lepidoptera > Papilionidae > Sericinus > Sericinus montela. The sequence goes on along the minus strand of JAGSMR010000118.1, from coordinate 693,333 downwards.
GAATATTAATGTTTGAACTCGAGTCATGGGATGGATATAAATATTTATCCGCGTAAACATTACGTATGTTATGAGGCGATAGGCTCACCACCTGTCGCGTTGCCCCAAATACGCTTCGGTGAAAGGTGGGTCGAAAAGACTTTACTGTCTAGACCTCTGACTATGTTTATAATTAGCATTAATTTACTTGTCATATTTAATAATTCCCAATGTGATAAATGTGTGTCTTTCTCTTTCGTGCATAGCGTAGTAACGCTATACGTGAAAGAGAAAGAGAAAGTATTTCCTCTATGCGAGTGCCTACCGCATTAGACGACAAGATCTCGAGTATCCGCAACACAAGTTGGAACGATCAGCGACTATAAGCATTGTGGGCGAGTGACGTACAAACTGTTTGTTTTTATTTTCAACTAACGGACTAGATATTAAATTAAAAAGTATCTTGTATAACTTGTGTATCTTGTTTAACATTTTTAACATTGAAATATTAGTAAAATTGGTAAAAGGTTTTAGGTTAAATATTTTCTATCGCACCGAAAACCGAGTTGGCAGTGACCCTGCGTCCGTGTCTATGGTCCCTGGATCAAATCGCGCTAGAGATGAACTATTGTACGGTGAATATTAATGTTTGAACTCGAGTCATGGGATGGATATAAATATTTATCCGCGTAAACATTACGTATGTTATGAGGCGATAGGCTCACCACCCGTCGCGTTGCCCCAAATACGCTTCGGTGAAAGGTGGGTCGAAAAGACTTTACTGTCTAGACCTCTGACTATGTATATATATATATATACATATATATATATATGTATATATGTATATATGTATA